>CM056456.1:914811-989811 GCA_029783895.1 Triplophysa bombifrons
TGTGTGTGTGTGTGTGTGTGTGTGTGTGTGTGTGTGAGTGTGTTTGTGTGTGTGCGTCTATGTCAATGTGTGTAAGTATGTATGCATATTGTGTGTGTGGAGCATTTGTATGTCTGTCTTTTGTTGTTTTCCACCTTTTTTTCTTGTTTTTACAGGTATATGCCTTTAGTTGTTTTTCTTGTAATCTATTGTGTCTCATGTACAGCTGCTTTGTAACAATGAAAATTGTAAAAAGCGCTATATAAATAAAGTTGAGTTGAGTTGAGATGATAAAAGAAAATTTACATTGCCAAAGCACAAGATTAAATATAAACATGCAGAAATACAGATGAAGATAAAAAATAAGATAGAATAAAATTAAAAGTCTACAAGTAAAAATATATATATATATACATCTCAATATAAACAGAAAAAGAGTTTTAATTAAAGTTCTCAATGAGGGTGATAGTGTCAGTTTGTGTGTGTTGTCCTGTCAGTGTTGTGTTGTGTTGTGCTGCTTGTTCTTTGGTCGTGGCAGGACTTGACATATCTTGCAGCAGGTTTGAGCTTCTTGACTTTTCTCCCAGTATGTATGAGATCTTGTCCTTTCGTTGAAACTGGTCAAAGTCTTTGTGTAAGTTTGTAAACTGGGGGAAGAATGTTTCTCTGATGTGTGTGTAGTTGGGACAGGAGAGGAGAAAGTGCAGCTCTGTTTCCACTTGATTGTGTGTGCAGTGATTGTGTGTGCAGTCTCTCTCTCTCTCTCTCTCTCTCTCTCTCTCTCTCTCTCTCTCTCTCTCTCTCTCTCTCTCTCTCTCTCTCTCTCTTTCTCTCTCTCTCTGTGTGTATGCGCGAGCGTCTGTTGAGCGAGCGAGTGGGAAGCGTGGTGAGTGTGTGGACTCTTTCTTTGAGGCCGCTGTGCCTAAAATACGTTTTCCTTTCTTTCTTCTTTCTATCTTTTTTATTTTTATTTTCTACTTGTGGTATACTGGTTTAAAGTAGTGGTTTGCTGTCGTCTCTCTGCCAGTTTTTCTTTATAACTGGCAAGATGACTTCGGCCGTGAGGACGTTAGATTTCCTCACACGGCGTCACGCGGTGAAAGTCAGCCTGAACGCTACTGTGGAAGAGTGCAGTTTAGCGGTTGGTGAGGTGGTTGGCTGCGAAAACATTCTGTCGGCATCAAGAATGAACAACGCGGTGGTTGTGTTTCTGAAAACCGTTGAGTTAGCGAACATGTTGGTTGAAAGTGGAGTTGTTATTGACAATGTTTTTGTTCCAGTGTTACCGCTGTCGACACCGTCCAAAAAGGTGACTCTATCAAACATGCCGCCATTCATTAAAAATGATGTGTTGGTCAAGTTGTTAGAAAGACACGGCAGACTAGTTTCACCAATTAAGATGATGCAAATTAGTGCTAAATCGGCGTCACTGAAGCACGTAGTGTCTTTTAGACGTTTTGTCTACATGGTTCTAAAGGACAATAGAGAAGAGTTGGATTTGTCTTTTAATTTCAGTCATGACGATTTCAACTATGTAGTTTATGACACGACTAATAGCATGAAGTGCCTTAATTGTGGGGAAATAGGGCATTTTGCGAAGTGGCAGCTGTAGAAGAAGCCGCTGTCTCAGATGTAAAGCGTCAGTTAGCTGATGGTTTAGATATGCAGAGTTCAGGGAGCAGTCAAGCTATGGAGCTGGATGAGAGTCAGGTTTCTGGGGGAGAGGATGAATGTGTTTTTAAAACACCACATAAGAGGAGAATGACACAGAGCCACTCTAGTAAATCAAAAAGGCCAGGGAATAGTCAAACTGATACTGAAAGTGACACAGACATTTCAGAATGCAGTGTTACTTTTGCTCATACAAGCGATGTGTCTTCAGAACAGTCTTACAGTGTAGATGACGTAAAGCTCTTTCTGAGAGTAACAAAGAATGCCAGAAATGTGCGCATTACTGAATACTTTACTGATTTGGAGCAATTTGCAGAAAAAGTAAAGTCTTTTAAAAGCGAGGGTCTCTTTTCTGATCCAGAGGTATACAGACTGAGAAAAATTCTGACAAAAGTAAATTTTCAATTAGGAATTAGTGCTGAGAAGTTTTAATTTTTATTTAGGAGATGAGGTTTTGTTTGTGTGTTTTGTTTATATTTTTCCTCTCATTTATGAAAGAATTTCATTTTGCTTCCCTGAATTTAAATGGGGCACGTGAAGGGAAGAATTAAGAAAATAGACATTTTGTTTGAACAAGAAACTCATAGTGATATAATCAATGAGGAAGATTGGGCAAGGGAATTTGATGGGTTAAGTATTTTTAGTCATAATTCCTCCTTAAGTGGAGGGGTTGCTATCTTATTCTCTAAAAACTCCATTCCAATTTCTTATGAAGTAGAAGTTATCGTAAAAGGCAGGTGTTTGAAAGTAAAGGCTCAATTTGAAAATGTATTTTATTGTTTTTGTTGTATTTATGCTCCCACCAATGCAGTTGAAAGGATGGTTTTTCTAAATACACTATGTAAAGCAGTAAGTGATTGCAATACTGAAGATTTGTTCTTAATTGGAGGAGACTTTAATTGCACAGAAGTTGGCTCAGATAGGAATCATGTTGTGCCTCATATGGCTTCTAGAAAAAGGTTGATTCAATTTATAGAAACACATGACCTTGTAGATATTTGGCGAAATTTTCATAAGACACAGAGACAATATACATGGGTTCATTCTTATAATAATAGGTTGTCTTTAGCAAGGTTGGACAGATTTTATGGTTTAAGTCATCATCTCAATCTTTTTAGAGATTGTTCCATCATTCCAGTTAGCTTTTCGGATCATAGTTTAGTACAGTGTTTTCTTACCTTAAGTCCCATAAAACCAAAGAGTGCAATGTGGATTTTTAATAACAGTCTCTTAGTGGATAAGGAATTTAGGGAGATCTTTAAGTTTTTTTGGCAGGATTTTAGAACCACTAAATTCAATTTCCAATCTTTGCAGCAGTGGTGGGATTTTGGAAAGACGCAAATTAAACAATTGAGTCAACAGTATGCTTACAACATCACTAAAGAAACAAATCTTTTAATGAAAATTTTAGAAGATGACATAAAGAAACTACAAGAGTCTATTGGAACCGAACAGAATCAAGAGCTTACTGAAATTTTACATAAGAAAAACAAAGAATTGGCAGAAATCTTGGGCCTAAAAGCACAAGGAGCTCTGATCAGATCTCGGTTTAAGAATGTAGAGTGGATGGATGTATCTTCCAAGTTTTTTTTAATTTGGAAAAAAAGAATGGGCAAAAAAGGTCCATACATGTTTTGCGTTCTAAGGAGGGTGCACTCTTGTCGGATCTTGCAGATATCCGTAAGAGAGCGGTAGAATTTTATAAAGAACTGTACAGTAGCGAACTTATACACGGGCCAAACACTAATGCGTTTATTGAGGATCTTCCTCAGAGGCAAATGCTGATCTCTGTACAGAGATAACACTGGAGGAGTTGAGGAAAGCTCTTCAAGGCATGGAATGCGGCAGAGCACCGAGAGTAGATGGCCTATCAGTAGACTTCTACAAGTCGTTTTGGCCCGAGATTGGTGCTGATCTGCATGCTGTCATCAAAGAAAGTCTAAGCAGTGGAAGGTTACCCATGAGCTGCAGCAGAGCAGTGCTGACTTTACTGCCTAAAAAGAGAGACCTGAGTGAAATAAAAAACTGGAGGCCCGTGTCGTTATTGTGCAGTGATTATAAAATTCTATCCAAAGCATTAGTAAATCGTTTGAGTGTGGTTTTGGAAGAAGTCATTCACACTGATAAGACCTATTGTGTTCCAGGAAGGCAAATTTTTGACAATATTTCTCTTGTTAGAGATATGTTTGATATCAGTAAGCTCTTTGATGTGGATTTTGGTTTGATTTCATTAGATCAAGAGAAAGCGTTCGACAGGATCGAACATAGTTATTTATGGGAAGTTTTAGAAGCCTTTGGTTTTAGTACAAATTTTATCGATATGTTGAAAGTTTTATATTGTGATGTTGAAAGTCTGTTGAAGGTAAATGGTGACTTATGTGCCCCCTTTAATGTTTCTAGAGGTATTAGGCAAGGTCGTGCTCTTTCTGGTATGCTATATAGCCTAACAATTGAACCCTTGTTACGAAAATTTAGAGCAGATTTAAAGGGTGTTATTCTTCCAAATTGTGGGAAAGTTGTTAAACTATCAGCTTAAGCTGATGACATTGTTATTTTTTTCAAAGAACATAGTGATGTGTCAAAGATAATAGAGATTTTAAGTGATTTTATGCTTGTTTCCTCTGCCAAAGTAAATTGGAACAAAAGTGAGGCTATCTTAGTTGGAAAGTGGCTGTATGGAAAGCCCAGTCTCCCTGTGGGGTTAAAATTGAGCAGAGATGGTTTTAAATATCTAGGTGTATATTTGGGAGATGATATAACTATAAAGAGGAACGTTGAAGGGATAGAAGAAAAAATTGTGGGCCGTTTGAATAAGTGGAAGTTTTTACATTCTAATATGTCTTATAGAGGTCGTGTTTTAATTATTAATAATTTAGCAGCCTCTACTCTTTGGCACTGGCTAGTATTGATCCCCCGCAATTCTTTTGAAAAAAATCCAATCTATTTTAGTCAATTTCTTTTGGGACAATTTACATTGGGTACCACAATGTGGTCTTTATTTGTCAAAGAATGAAGGGAGACAAGGCTTGGTTCATTTACAAAGCAGAATCTTGAAAGTTCCGTAAATGAGAACTGGAACTTGGTCGCTTCCATTATCTTGAGGAATTTTGAAGGACTGGGCTTGGACAAGTCCTTGTTCTGGATGAACCTTAAGAAGTTTTCTGTGTCAAAGTTACCGTTCTTTTATTGTAATTTATTCAAAGTATGGACATTTTTTAAAGTCTTGAGAAGTGAAAAAACAGACTCTTTGTACTGGACTCTTCAAGAACCGTTGATTTGTGGATCACGCTTGGATGTGTCGAATGAAGGAGGTTTTCCTGTTTTGATGGACTTACTTATTAAATCTCATATCATTACCCTCGGAAGATTAATTCGCATAGCTGGACATGATCTATCTGAATCCAAAGCATGGAAGAAAGGTTGAAGATGAGGTCGACACGGGTGGTAACTCGGCTACTGTCTAAGTGGAAAGGAATCATCACCAAGGAAGAGTTATTAATGATGAAGGACTTCGAAGAAGGGTGGATTCAACCAAAGGATGATGATCCTTTTCCGAATTTGTCTTTAGCTCCTGATTTTGAAATGTGTGATGGTTTCTTAATAAAGTCTAACAATTTAAGATTGTTGGGAAAAGAGAAAGCATAGTAGGCCTGCACGATTAATCGTTTTTAAACCGAAATCGCAATTTGAAGGGATGCGATGTTCAAATCGCAAAAACTGCGATTATTTCGATTAAGGGCTTTAAATATGATAAAATACACCTACGTAGTATTTCACAGTTTGCTTCTGCAATTTTATGTTTAACCAATAGGGGACATTTTAACACTGTACATGCTTTTGAATTAGCAAAGAACGTCATTTGGAAAAGATGAGCGCGAAAGGGAGCAGCAGTTAAAAATACGCAACAAAGTAATGTTATGTCTGCTGAAGCGCAAAGTCCTGCAGCAGCAAACTACTTGGTACCTAAAAGAACAAGCAACGCTTATGTTTGGAACTATTTTGGATTTCGACCTTCTGATGTTCTTCCAAAGCAAGTGCTTTTTAAAACATGCCGAAAGTCTGTGTCGACCTCGCAAGGCAACCCAACCAATCTCTATCAACACCTGCAGAGGTATCACAGACTATTTTATGATGAATGCAAGGACAACCAATTTGGATGCCAGACGGGCGGAGCAAATAACGGCTTTAATTACTAAAATGATCGCTAAGGCTTCGCTTCCGATCAGCTTTGTCGAAGGAGAGGGCTTTAAAAATGTGTACAGCCCGAGTTTAATGTTAGTCTAGAAAAACGATCACTGCCAGACTGGAGAAACTTTTTCATGACAATAGAAATGGAAGACTTTTGAGCTGTTAATTCATTAAATCGTTCCGGACTGTTAATAAATGCCTTTTATGTTTTAACACGTTTTAAGTCTGGTCTAAAATATTTATGCCTTTATTATATTTTCCTTGATCAATCACCCTGCTGTTTTTTAGTTGGTATAAATGTGCATGCTCATATTTTACAAGGAAATGTTCTAGTATTATGAGCGGTTGATGCTGATCGACGTACTGTTCATAAGTGCCGTCATTCGGTTGTTAATATATTAATCAACCCGTTATCTTATTGTTAAGCTTGATGTAAGATTGCCTATTCCATAATAAATAAAGCAGTGTGTCGTCACAGATTTAAAGTGGTCTCTCTCTCTCTCCGTTAATGTGTGTGTAATTCTGTAAATGCGTCCATATGGGGGAGGGGTGCGAATTTTGAATAATCTTCGAATAGTTCTCATCGATCTTCGAATATTATTTTTGCCTTAAATGCTAATCCTTAGTTTATACTTGTTAATTTAACTATTTAAAATACCGTTGTTATTCTCTTCATTTGTCATGACATTTCTGCATGTCTTTCTTTGATGCATGCTGTTAAAACAAACACAACAAACCTAGCTCTTTTTTTAAATAGTAGTCAAATTGCATTTTAAATCGCAAATCGCAATTTTGGTCAGAAAAATCACAATTAGATTTTTTCTTCAAATCGTGCAGCTAGCATCTAGCAAAGCCATGTATGAGTGCTGTGTTAAAGTGTTCAACAAGAAGAGTTTTGATGGAAGAATAAATACACCATGGCGCAATGTTTTACTTTTAAGCGAGAGTACAACACCTAATTGGGGGGCATTTTATAAGTCACCATTGCCGAAGAAAACGGGGGATTTGCAATGGAGAATTTTGCATGGAGCCATAGCCGTCAATGCGTTCGTTTCAGTGATAAATCATGAAGTTACTCAGGGATGTCCTTTCTGTTCACAAAGGGAAACTGTGTTTCATACTTTTATGCATTGTATAAGATTAGAGCCCTTATTTAGATTTTTACAAGATCTATTTAAACTGTTTGATGAAGTTTTCTCTATGGAGATTTTTATCTGTGGTTTAAAGTATTCAAGAAAACGTTCTTATGTATGCCAGTTATTCTTTTTTGGGGTCAAGCAAAAATGGCAATTTATGTAAGCAGAAGAAGTAAAATTGAAACAGATTCTGATACAGATGTATTATTGCTCTTGTTAAAGTTGTTGAAATCAAGAATACAAATAGATTTTCGATATTACAATGCAACAAAGAATCTAATGTTGTTTGAGCAGAGATTGTGTATAAAAGGTGTTCTTTGTAGAATTATCAATAATATTTTGATTTTTAACAGTATATATTTTTAAAATAATTAGTATAATTTCAAAAACTCTTGACACCAGCAAAGATATTTCAGTTCAGTAAAATATTTTTGATAAACATACATCAGAGTGTCACTGCAGCATCTAAGCATTACAGTCGTCTTTTAATTCTATAAGTCAGCGTGTGTTTTAAGCTCAATAGTTCTCAACAGGTTTGACTTTAGGTTTCGTCATTTAACATCAAACTAACCTGAATAGAATCTGAAGCGTCATACTGTCAGAATTTGAGTGTCATAATCAGAAATGTAGTTGCACCTCAAAAATTTCAGTATTAATAGACAATATAATAGGTCAACTAATAATCCTTATCTAGGGAATAATTCATGTGTCTACAAGTAACTAAAACATTAACATGAGCTCAAAGTTTCATCATGCGAGATCCAGTTAGCAGAAAAATATGTTTATTTGGTTAAACATCACCCAAAATAACACTGTTTAAATACATGTAACATGAGTATAAAATGTAGAAGATTAATGTGATAAAGGTAAACATTTGTTTATAGTAAATTGTATCATTTTAATGTTTATCTCCCTCCTCAACCAGTAAAAAAATCCACCCAATAGAAGAAAAATAATAGATAAACATTTTCTCACCAGAGCTTCGCATTTGATAATTCACTACATCAACATCATTTCCATATTCTACACACTTAAATGACTGTGTGTGTGTGTGTGTGTGCGCTCTCCCACTGTCTTTACATACAGTACCATACAAACAGCTTACAGTAAACACAAAACATAGGCTGGTGTGTCTTACAGTCAATTTACTTTATATTTAATATTTAAAGAAAGAAACAATGATGAAAAGATCAACTTTAAACATGATATATAACACTGCTGTGCATAAACATTGTGTTTATGAATCGTAACAATTCCAAGATCCCTTAAGTTCATCTGGCTCGTGTCCAATCACATGAATCCAGAACTGAAAACAGAAAACAATCTTAAACAAACTCAAAGCAGAACAATTACCTGCCCACAAATGATTGTCTGGTTTAAATGAGCAAAACCATGTGTTGTGTGTGTTTACAGTTAAAGCACCTGTTGGTTCTCCAGATGACAGCGATGTTTTGATTCCTCGTTTCTTTATTTACACATGCCACAGAATATTGTGTGTCATACTCACTTCTTGCGATCTTTGTCTTTCTTGTTGTTGGCGCTGGGGTTAAAGGCCTGTGCCTGGAGCAGCTCTGTGGCAGCCTTGCGTTTGTGAAAGACGCCCATCTCCTCCTCCAGAGTCCTGCGCTTCTCCTCCAGTGCGCCCTTCTCCTCCGCATGCAGTCGCTTTAACTGCTCAAACTTCCCCTGTAGCTGAAGACAGCGCCGGCAGAGGGCGACACACAGACACACACACACACACACACACACACACACGTGACTATACCACACGCAGTCTCAATATAGATGTGAGGAGTTTCTTCACTGATGTCAGAGCACAAATCAAAGGTATTTCATCTCATTTCATATGAACAGAATATGTGCCTTTTTATAATGATATATATGATTGAAGTAATCAAATGACTTGGTTTTTAATGTGTGTGTTTTATACCTCTCTCTCAGCATCTTTAAGCTCCGCCTCTTTCTCTTTTACTCGCTGGACGAAGGTTTGTCTCATTTCCTCCTCTCGTCTCTGCAGCTCACCCAGAAACTCCAGACGCTTCGCCTCATACGTCTGCTGCAGACTGTCGACACACACACACACAGATCCTGAAACTCTTCAGTTTGTCTTCGACAAGAATTCGATGCATTTGAGATTTCCTGCTGCAGTTTTGGTAAGTGAACATTATCTTCATTTAAACTCATAATTATATGTTGTTATGAGACAGAGTGAATCAGTGTCTTGTTCTCGTCTCTCATGAAGAAATTTCTGATGTAAATGTTGAGCGTGAGGAGGGCTGAGAATCTGTCCCAGAGTTCACTTCAGCTGTTTTTAAAAGCACACATGGAATGTGAGGAATGTTCTTCTGAAGGAGCTTCAATAAATCCTCTCATGCTCAGATGCTTTTGAACATGTGTGACTCTCTTCCTCAACACAGACATCTCATGATTTCAGAAGACACATCTCATTAGATACGCATCTTGTTGTTTGAAGAGTCATCACACATTCACATCAAACAGATCGACATAACTTTGAGTACTTGAGTATTAAACACATCTGTAAACATAATATTACTCATTATACACGTGTGTGTGCGCGTGTGTGTATACCTGACGGGTTTGGATTCGGGGTCAGTATCTTTGAAGCCCATCTCCTCTAGTTTACAGCGTCTGTAGAGCTCATAGTGTCGTGTGTGTGTCTGTTCTCGGAGATCCTCCATGTTCACACAGATCAGCATCTCTCGTAACTTCACAAAATCACAGTGATTCTCGTTCTCAACTACACAAACACAGACACACAAACCGTGATTATAAACATCTCACTGGAAGAGACCAATGAGCGCGAGAAGGAAACAAAAACTGAGATCATGATGATGATGTTACTGTGTGATGTGATGAGGATGTTTTGTGTGTTTGTGACATCACTCACCCTGCACAACACCCCACGGGTACTGTCTCGCTTTCACCATCTTGTTCCCAATGTTCACCTCCTCTGTACTCCCAACAACAGCGAAAGGAAGATGACCCTAAAAACAAACAAATCAATATAAAACTTATCTGCAGCCTCACAACAAACCGTTCATCAAACACACACACACACAGGTAAACTACACAAAGAAGAACTCTTTTCTGAAACACTCCTTCACATTTGGTGACTCACGTTCATGGCAGTGTTGATCTTGGCCACGGTTTCATCATCGATGGGAAACTGATAGATCTGCACACCGTTGCTCACCAGCTCACTCATGATCTTGATCTTGAATTTGTGTAGCTCACTCTTGGAGATTGTGTCGGCTTTAGCAATGACAGGAATGATGTTAACCTGAGGACACGAGCAGAGTTATGTACACACTGATCTACATCAAAGACTGAAATACACTTCCCTCTCATCATCATCTGCAGATAGACATCCAGTGTTCACATGCACTCTCATAATCCCATCATAATAGGATTTAGGCAATATTGTGATTACACTTCACACCTCATGTAAACACAATCATTTGATCACATGGGCTTAGGCATGGGCCGGTATGAGATTGCGACGGTATAATATCCTTTAGCAAACGTTTCACGGTAATACAATCACAAACTAAAATGTGTCATTTTCAAATGTGTGCGTGTACAAACAACAACTGGACACAAATACATTCATAGAACATATGTATGTCTGGTAAACATAAAGCCTTAAAATGATAATACTCTTTCAATAAATGTATTTTTGTCATAGCCCATATATGAGGCCTAAACATCAAACATTACATCACATGACTTAATGATGTGTTTGTGTAAACTCAGCTCATACCTTACAAACGCTATCACCGGAAATTTGAGTTGTTTTGAAACCTTGACTCTCTCAAACCTCTGTATACCTTGAAACCATATACAGCCCATGCCTACTGACAGTGAGCATAATGGAGTAACACATTTACATTTTTACATGTAGACATTTGGCAGACGCTTTTATTCAAAGTGACTTACATTGCTTTATCCTAAAAAAAATTCATAGGTATTTGCAATCCCCTGGGATCGAACCCAGTTGTTAACACAATGCTCTTACCACTGAGATTCAGGAAACACATGTAGAGTAATGTAATTGCATTTATGCTGCTCTGACCAAGCTGCGCATGAGCTTCTGTCACGCACCTTACGTGCAAATTGATGGTAAACATGAGAGTTTTAACACAAGTTTAACACAAATGCATAAATGTAAGTCGCTGTCGGCAGTCTCTGCTCACTACCTTCATCATGGCGCGTTCATCGTCCACATAACGCAGTTTTGAATTTGACACATATATTAAAACCACACACCTGCTGTACATGAGATCATGGTGTGTTTTGTGTATTATAGCAGATAATCACAGTAATCAATCTTCCGTGTAAACAGAAGCAAACCATTGTTATCATGTCATGTAAACATGTGACTGTGATTAAGTTCTTCCTGGTTGATTTCAGATCATCTGACTCTCTATCACAGATTTATGTTCTCTGTTCATCATATTTGTCAAGTGAGTTCATGTGTGTTGTGTTTCACACTCATTTCAAACTGACCACTGCAGTGATGTTGTGTAAAATGACCCTCTGACCTTACTGTCCAGTTTCTTCATCGTGACCAGATCCAAAGATTTGAGCGAGTGACCGGAGGGAGCGATGAAATAGAGACATGCGTGAATCCTGGAGTCGTGGTAGTTGTGTAGAGAGCGTTTGATCTTCAGCTCCTCTTGTAAATAAGATTCAAACTGTGTGTCGATGTAATCCACGATGTGCTGGTAACTGTACCACCAGAAGACACGTCACGCTCATGAAAACCACACAAATTATTAGGATTTATCAAACATGAAGAGAGAAGAGAACTAACCTCTCCTGCTTGTTCATTTGATCTCCAAACCCAACAGTGTTCACCACCGTGAGCTTCAGACGGACGTTACTCTCCTGAAGATCATACGAATGAGCGCGCAACTTCACCTTCGGCTCGAAATGAGAAGACTCGAAATTCTCAAAGTTGGTGTTGAAAAGAGTGTCCATCAATGTTGATTTGCCAATACCCGTCTCTCCTGAGAGAGAGAGAGAGAGAGAGAGAGAGACACATTGGAACAGCTACTAACTATTATTCTTTTAAATACAGTTAATGGTATTCATTTTAAGTTAAATAATTTTGAGATTTCACCGCAGCTTTAACTTCTTCACCCAAAAATGTAAATTCTGTCATCATTTCCTCACCTTCCAGTTGTTCCAAATGTGTATAAATGTCTTTGTTGTGATGAACACAGAGAAAGATATTTGGAAGAATGTTTATAACCAGACAGATCTCGACATCCTTTGACTCCTATAGTAGGAAAAATGACTTTATCGTTTTTTGTTCCGTTGAACACAAAAGAAGATATTTTGAAGAATGTATGACAGCAAAGGTTCTGCAGCACTTTTGACTACCCTTGTTTTTTTCCTACTATGGGAGTCAATGGATACTGAGATCGTTCTGGTTGTAAACATTCTTCTAAATATCTTTCTCTGTGTTCATCACAACAAAGACATTTATACACATTTGGAACAACTGAAAGGTGAGGAAATGATGACAGAATTTACATTTTTGGGTGAAGTATCACTTTAAAGATTATAGTGTTTCATGTTGTTGTTGTTGTTTGCTCACCAATGCAGAGAATATTGAAACAGAATCCTTGACTTGTGGATTTATTCACCAGCTGATCCGGCAGACTGTCGAAACCCACATGACCTGATAAAGACAGAGGACGAGCACCTTTATCCTGTAAAGACATCACAGAAACACACAGATTGAGAAATGTTTCATCACATCACTCGTGACTCTGTTCACTGTCACAACTTAATAATACAGTTAATAACTTACATGAATAAAGTGTCATTACTGCAACACACTACAACTGACCGCAGTTTACTCAATATACTCAAGTGTACTACAGTATGTTTTATGTACGGGTTAGTCCGACGAAAAACAGAGTTACTGCTAAAATATTATAAGATTTCAATTTTGATAAATAACCAACACGTCATGATATCGTTGAAACTAATGCATTATATGTTTGTGTGTTATTCATATCATTCAGAGTGATGAATAGATATATTTACGATAACACAATTCTTTCCACTGAACATGTGCGTGATTAACGGATCAGATCAATCAGATGTTTGTATGTAGATCGGACGCTGAAATGGCTCGAGCGCGGGACACTCCCAAGCGCGCTCTCGCCAACTCACTCCAACTTCAGTGAAACGGGGAAAGACGCCGAAACCGCAACGTGTCGTCCGCATACGTACCATCTGTCGAACCACATCAGAAGACGCCATTTACGCGCAAGAAATAAATGAAGTTTTGCAAAAAATCTCTTTAGTTTCTGATGAAAGTCAAAAGTTAGTGTGATCCGCCTCGTCCAATAACTTCCAGCTGACAAACCACTGGGAACAGCTGCGCTACCATTTCACTGTCTTTGGGAGGGTTTTGTCTCAAGTGAAGTACGCAAAACATGATGACCTTGGACTGTAATGAAAGTCTATGGTCATTTATCTAAGAAGTGTATTTTAACACAATATGCAGTTTACAAGTGTCGCTCATTTCAATTAATTAACACAGATTACGTTTGGTGGCTTTTGAACCCCCACCGCTGTTGCAAAGTGGTATGTCCCTTGTTTCGATCCGCCTCTTTTAATTCCTCAGTGGACGCGTTGGAATGAGAAGCCATCTTGGCTCAACGTAGCGCGATTGGGCGACGTTCATGCGCAGAGTAATTGAGCCACAATGACCGTCAGTGTACTGCAGTTTCACATGAGTGATTATGTTCTCACAGAGTTGCTAGGATGCAAAGATCATTATAAGCGCAATGGCCCCACTGTCTGCACCCAAAGCCATCTCACCTACATCCTTATGAGGACAAACAATGCGTTTACTTGCGATTTATCGATGTCAGCACTTAAAAACGAGACAGGCGCCCTGATTTATGCGTTGATTTATTATTGTTTTAAAGATATTATATAATGGCAACGGAATGCACGCAAGAATCCGTTCTGGACTTTCTGTTGGAAAACGGAGGACGAGTGAAAAACAAGGTCTTGGTTGAGCACTTCAAAGTCGTTCTGAGCAGCGACAATACTAAGAGAACGCTATTAAAGGAGAGATTTAAGCGCTTTGTTGACAACGTCGCTTATGTGAAGCAGGAGGATGGAGAGAAAGTGGTCCGTCTGAAGAAGAAACACCGAGAGATGCGGAGCGCGCGCGCGCAGGGTGGCGATAAAGACCTCGACAGAGGAGTGAACGCGATACAGTTCAAAGAGACTGAGAGTACCAATGGAGAAATAAGTAGAAAACACGACATAATGCAAGAAACTGAGGCGCCATCGGACGCGAATATGATCGTCGCCGAACGCGAAACGTCCGATGCGTTGTGCATATCAGACATCGCGTTGACTGAGAGAAGCGATGCGATTTCCGACGAGCAGAAGTCGCGTGAGAACATCAATGACACAAATTCAAATGACGACACTGGAAAACTGGACTCCAGGTCAGGAGAAACTCCACACACATCCCAGATCCGGAGGAGAACATCCAGAGGATCTCAGCGCAGTCTGCTGCTCCTGCTGGCCTCCTCCGAGGATGCTCAGGACGGTCCGGGTGACGCGACGGGCACCGACGGGACCCCTAAAGGCAGCCGCGCGACTTTCATTGAGCTCATGAAGAGCAGTTCTCCACAGGTGCGACGTTCGCTCGTGCACCGCACCTCTCAAGAGCACATATCGGCCACGTATCACACTTCCGTGGATGAGGATTGCGCCTGCGTAACACTACACCCGCTGGAGCACGAGTGGATGGTGAGCACGGCAGACGGCGAATGGGACACCCTGCAGCGTCTGCTCGGGTGCGAACCCACGCTCATCCTGAAGAAAGACTTCGTCACGGGCTTCACGTGTCTGCACTGGGCGGCCAAGCAGGGCAAACACGAGCTGCTGGTCGCGCTGGTCAACTTCGCCAAACAGCACGACGTCGCCATCAACCTGAACGCCCGCTCGAGCGCAGGGTACACCCCGCTACACCTGGCGGCCATGCACAACCGCATCGAGGTCATGAAGCTGCTCGTGGGCGCTTACGACGTGGATGTGGACGCCAGGGATTATAACGGGAAGAAAGCGGCCCAGTACCTGCGGGCCACCGTCACGGGTGACATCAAAGACATCATAGGGGCCTGTGGGAGCTCGGACGCGGCGAGTGCGTCCGGTGTTGGCCGATGGTGGCTTCCTAAAGTCCTGCCGTCCAACCTGAACCCGCTGCGGCTGTTAAACTCACCGGAGGAGCCGGTACCGGACGGGCAGGTGAAACCTCGCGCGCTCTACCGGAAGTCGTCCATCGGCCGCAGGCTGCAGAGAAACAGATTCAAGACGCAGATCGTCCACAGCACATCATTCAGAGAGAACGACGAGAGGGAGGATTCACTCAAGAGTCCCGTCAAAACAAGACCCGTGTCTAATCTCTTCGGTTGAAGCCGAAATGTTACAATCATTTATAGAAGAGAAATAACATATATATATATACATAAAGCCTATGCAAATATTTGATGTGCTGTAACCACACACCCCTCCCCAAGACGCAACAACAATAAGGCATTTATGCAGAATTTTTATTAATCAAATCTGTCATTTTCTCGCCCTTAAAAGTATGTAAAAGCTGCAGTGGACAGATTTTTAGTTTTGTATTGTTTTAGAATATAGTGCATAACTCTTTATTTTCTCCTTTTTTGTACAATCATTTCCTTTTTAATGTTTCATAAAAACAGCATTTGGTACAACATGAGGGTGAGGGGGGTAAATCATTGTCATTATTAGCTGAAGATCATCTGCACCATGAGTTGATGTTCTAGAGGTCTCTGTCTGTTACTGATCTGCTTACTGAAACAAACTTATACTTACACAGTTTTTAAAGCAATGTTTTAGGAGATATTTCATGTGCATTCTTATTTCACACACACTGTTCAAATGGGCACACTAATGCACTTTGTGTTTAAATTGTTGTGTTTTTATTGTCTTTGTAGCATGTTTTTGTCTTCCGGATGTTAAATTTGAACGTTTTTATGACTGTTATCCTAGAAATGTGAACATGACCTCAGTGTTGATATGGTACAGGACATGTAAAGCTGCTGACCCATTGATGTAGGCACTTTTAGGTCATCACAAAAGAATTGTGAGTAATGTACCAAGTTTTTATGTTTTTAGAATGTCAATATATGAATTAACAAGACCATCATGAAGCAACTGCACTTGTAAGGAAAAACTCTAAAACCCAGTAAAAGTGCTAAATGTCTTTTGATTCACATCTTTGGTATCTGTATACAGTGTTTGAAATCATATTTATGGCTTTTATCAAAAGTGACTTACAGTCCATTTAAGGTATATTTTATCGGTGTGTGTGTTCCCTGGGAATCAAATCTACAACCTGCTGCACTGCTGGATATGTGCCTTCTCCACACACTTACCAATGATAAACCTTACATCAATCCTATCGTACAGAAGATGACCACGATATATACGGTATATATATTTCCCCAAATACACATTTCATTTATTTACTCATAAAGCACAAATAAACACAACAAGGTTGACCGCTTTGCTGTAGAAAGGAGGAGAAAAAGAACATAACCAGCATAATTCAAAACAATACACTACAGCTAAGTTAAAATAAGACCTATAATTATACTGAATTAAATGCACAGATAAGTAGATGAGACTGTAGATTCATTTAGACACCATGAGGGACATCAAGACCATTAATGTCACATCATTCCTACAATTTATTCCAGTGAGACACAATCCAAAACATGTTAACAGTAATTGTAATGAATGATTTATAAAAATGAATAACGTTTAAAGCTGTCCCCAGACCTAATGTTTATGAAGAACACATATACTGTAGTTAAATCTATATTCATCGAAGGTGGATCTTAAGCTTCTGTGGTCTTAAGGAATACTTCACTCAAAAATTCAAGTGGTCTCCATTGACTGTTCCCATGTTTATTTATTGACCCAACAGCTAGCCTACTGTACGGTCCGTGTACATTTTATTCATTTGATGTCCTATTTTAAATACATTAACGGAAACTGAAAAATGATTTGGTTTTTTTTCGTTTAGATTACCGAACCAAAAATCAGTTTTCGGCCCGATTTTTTATATTCCGTTTGCCGTTTAATAAACGGATTTTGGACTCAATATGGCATTCAGCCATGTGGGCGGCACTGTAACGCCCCTTTCACCCGATTGGTCAAATCGTACCATTCTGTACGGCCTTAATTCTGCCCGGCAGAAGAATTCACCTCTAGTCGTTCGTTTTTTGGTTTATTGTCGAAACGCGAATCACAGTTTATTGTCAACTGTGCGTGATTTTTAAGCAGAAATTCGTGTTGTACTTTACAACATTTAAGAGATTGCAAGCCATGCAGTGTGCTGTATGCTTTTACTTTGGCATCTAACACCCCTTTCACACACGTTGATACCAGAAAATTGCTGTAAAATTCCTGGAGAGTGATTCTGTCAGTGGGATTGATGTACGACGTAGTAGTAGTAGAAGTATTAACAAAGTTCCCTGCATCAGAAAGCACCCTGTGTGAATAAAAGGCAGGAACAATGCCTTAAGGATCTGTATAGTAATGACAAAAAAAGTGGCTATAAAAACAAGCAATTTATGTTCCTCAATTATTTAAAAAAAAAATAGCAGAATAACTTTGTCTGAGGCTAAAAGTCTGCCTGCTTCCATCACTGGACAACACTCCCCATAATCCTTTGCACCCGTCTCACCTGATCCCCATCATCTGGACACTATTCCCATCACTTGTCTACCCCTTGTTTTCTGTCTTATTTAAATTCTTCCTTTGGTTTTGTTATTTGTCCGCTGTTGAATGTGTTTATGGTGTTGTGCTTTTTCCTGTGTTTCTGTGGATTCAATTATACCAGTTTGGAGTATTTACTTGTCTTGAGTGTTCTCCGCACAAACCGTGACACCTGTATGTAAGTGTCTCTGTCGACACATAGGGTACTGTACAGACTCGACTTTCACCTGAAAATTTAGATGTGCTTGTTTTTCTCAACAAAAACTTATCTGCTTTATAAATGCGTTTTATTCAGAAATTGTTACAATTTATAATTTTATAAAATTATAGTTTTTATTCAGAAGTTTATTCAGAAATTGTTACAAAATCTAAACGATAAAACTAATATTGTATTGATGGGCGAGCCTACCCGCTACGCAAAGTCTTCTTCATCACATCCCAAAGATTCTCAATAGGGTCAGAGTGTGGGCTCTGTGGTGGCCAATGAGTGAAAATGATGTTTATGTTTCCTGAACCACTCTTTCACAATTTGAGCCCGATTGTCATGCTGAAATCTGCCCGTGCCATCAGGGAGAAAAGAACCCATTGATGGCATAACTTGATCATTCAGTCAACTGATTGTCATTCTCTGGGCACATAACATTGCTGAACCTATACCTCAAATCCAATGGGAGGCTCTTACCTATTTGCTTAGTTGAATCCATGCAGTTGTTGACTGGTTTTGAATGGGCAGTGTATATAACTCTGCTTTATAAATGGGTTTCTCATTCGGTCTGCATGAGCTTATTCAGAAATTGTTACAAAACCAAAATGATAAAACTATATATTTACATTTACATTTAGTCATTTAGCAGACGCTTTTATCCAAAGCGACTTACAGAGAGGTCAGGGAGCAATAAGCGACATGTCAAACAGGAGCAATCATACAATAGGTACTGATACAAATAAGCCAAAGATAATTTGGATAATATCTACAGTACACATGGATGTCCAGTTCACAGCATATCTTCAATACTCTATGACAACAGAAGCCCTAGTTTAGGCACAACACAGTTAGCATATCTATAAATCGGATATGTACATTCTCACAACCAGATAAAGCTATTATTTTATACTGGAAACAAAGAGTCAATGCCTGAACTGAGAACTAAAACAAAAGACAAATGCTAGAACTATTGTTAATCATACATACAGTGGGGGAAATAAGTATTTGATCCCCTGCTGATTTAAGTTTGTCTACTTACAAAGAAATGAAGGGTCAATCATTTGTATGGTAGATTTATTTTAACTGATAGAGACAGAATATCAACAACAACAAATCAGGGGGAAAACTATATATAAAGGTAATAAATTGATTTGCATTTCAGTCAGAGAAATAAGAATTTGATTCCAGAGCAAAACATAAATTTGTACTTGGTGGAGAAACCCTTGTTGGCAAGCAAAGAGGTAAAACATTTCTGATAGTTGGTCACCAGGTTTGCACATGTGTCAGAATATATTTCAGAGTCCAGAGATTGGCTTGGACATTTAATGTGGGTCTCCTTAAGCCACTCTTTGGTTGTCTTGGCAATATGTTAAAGGCACATCCATGACCCATCTTCAGTGATCTAGTTAAGGGGAGGAGGTTCTCGTCCAAGATTCTACGATACACTGGCCCGTCCCTCAGCCCCTCAATGCAGTGAAGTCATCCTGTACCCATAGCAGAGAAAAAGCCCTTAAGCAAAATGTTTCCAACACTGTGCTTCCCTGTAGTGATGATGTTCTTGGGGTCATAGTCAGCAATTCTTTCCCTCCAAAAACAGGAGTCAACTTTGGTCTCTCAGCACTTTCTACAAATCTTTTCTGAATCATCTTGATGTTCATTGTCAAACTTCAGGTGAGCCAGGCGGGCCTTCTTGGGCAGGGGGACCTTGCGGGTGCTTCAGGATTTCCTTCTATTGTGGCGTAGCGTGTCACCAATGGTTTGCTTGATAACGGTGGTCCCAACTGACTTGAGATCATTAACAAGCTTCTTCCGTGTAGTTCTGGGCTGATCTGTAACCTTTCTCATGATCATCTTCTCTCCATTGGGGTAATCTTGCAGGGAGCTCCAGACCAGGGGCAATTGATAGTTATTTACTATTCTCTCACTCTCACCAAGCTTCTGTCTGTAGCCTTCAAGGTTTGTCCAGGTCTACAATCTTGTCCCTTACATCCTTTGAAACCTATTTGGTCTGGACCATGGTGGTGGGGAGGTTGAAATGGGAGATACAGATTCTGATGGCAGGCCTCTTTTATATACATAAGATGATTTTGGAGTACTGTCTTAAAATGACAGGACTAATCTGTGGGCCATGTAGCCACATAACCAATCTTTGGGGCCAGAAGTCTTGCTTGTTGGTGGGATCAGATATTTATTTCACTGACTGAAATGCAACTCATTTTATAACCTGTAAATAATTTTTTCCACTGATATTTTGGATGATTTTCAGGTTCTATCAGTAGAAATAAAACTACCAAATATAGCAATGCCACTCAGCCCAATATGCTAATGCATTACAACTTTATTAGGAGTTAGTCGATTAATCTCACAATAATAATAATACTAGATAGAAAGTTTGAGAACAAACTTTTTGTTGGCTTGATAAAGCCTGGCCTGAAGAGTTTAACATAAGTTGAAAGGTTTTAGGTTAAACATTTTCTAACATGATGGAAACAAATATTGTGAAAAAACAGCGTATCATTGCAGAATAAGCCTTCATTTGTTATTCAACTTTACCACATGAATAACAGAAAAACAATAACGGATTAACGTGATATAAAGCCAATTCATCCAAATTTTTATAACAATAAACATTAAAATAAGTGAAAATTGGCCCAACTTGCATCAGGAGTAGACTTTGAGTTTGAGCTTGCGCTTGAAGAGCGAGCGCATTTAGGCCACGCCCACACCGGGGAACAATCCAACAGACTTTCTATTGCGGGAAAATGCATCCTTGATATTTCTGATTTATAACAAAACACAGAACAATGACTAAAACTGCTGTGTGACGGGTGCACAGAAAACAAGAGAAAGTCCAGTGAGCACGTCCCTCTTAACCTAGCGGGTGTAAGATATGTGAGGCTGTCTGGTGGTTGAAGTAAACATATTTTAAAGTGCAAACACTTGTCAGTATCGCACTCGTACAGACTCTTAATCTGCTGCTCAGAATTAAATGCGTACAGAATGGTGAGCGATTTGACCAATCGGGTGAAAGGGGCGTTAATGCACCGCCCACATATTAGAATCCCATAATGAGTCCAAAATTTTTAAACGAAAAATGAAAAATCGGGCCGAAATGTAATTTTTCGTTTGGTGAAGTAAACGAAAAAAAACAAAAAACGAGTCATCTTTCAGTTTCCGATCATTTATTTCAAATAGGATATTCGTCCAATTATATTCATGTGAAGATAAGATCACGTTGAACAGATTTTGAGATTTTAAGGAAGCATTTTTTACATTCTCCACTTGGAGGTAGAAAACGAACACGACACCGAAGGCTGAACTTTTTTACATCCGTCTGCGCAGCCCCGCGTCACTTCCGGCTCCTGTGACGTCCGCGGAAGCGTGTCGTCCTCGCCTGTGTGTGTGTGTGTGTGTGTTTGAGCGCTGCTGTGCTGTTGTTGTTATTTATCATCATTGTGGCTCATTCTGCTTTAATGAAGTCATGAAAACATCAAGTTGATTGTGGTGAGATACAGAAAGGTTTGTAAGAGTTATTCTGTGTAAAGTTTACATCAGACGAGGCGATTCAAACAGATACATCAGCTTTATATTTCTGTAACTCCTGGATGCGATCCTGTTTAAAGATGTCTGATGCGTGTGAACTATTAAATGATTAGATCGCTAAAGGTTCTCTTAGTTAAAAACACAGTTTAATGGAAGAAAATGAAGAGATCTCACAGTGAGCTCAACACATCTGTAATGTTTAATGATCAAAAGTGTGTTTGTCCCTCTGTGTCAGTTATCAAATCTATGAATGAACTCTGCTTTTATCGTCTCAGATGAGATCTCTTTAACATAGATCTCCATGAGATGAAATGGAGAGAAGTCTCATATTTCGCCTGACTGAGGGAAAAAAAGAAATGTCCCAAATGTGTCTGTCATTAGTTTCAGGAGAGATCTCTATGTGTCAAACTGAGCTCAGATCTGCAATCAAAATGATTGACGATCTCAAACGTTTCTAATCAAATTGACTCCAATCCAGATGATTTGACATCTACAGTCTACATTCATTTACACCTCCAGAGACTCTTCATGCGTCTCATTAATCACGCTCTCATTTGATTCTCTTTTTATTCCTCACCTAAGCAATTTGATGAGAAACACCCGAGCGATACTTCAACAAAACACAACTGAGAACTGAGCAATGAAAGAGCAACATCTGAGCGCTAGGGTTCTCCTCCGGGGTTCATCTTTTTTATTTGACAGTAGTTTGGAAACTAGACGACCTTACAGTATTTGAACAGTCATGTCAGAATAGACATTCTTTGTTTTGCTCTTTCAGGTTTCTTTAGGAGACGTGTGGTGGTGTTGGACTCCGTCATGACGTCTGTAGTCAGCGATACAGCCGAGGCTGTTGAACTCTGCCCGGAGTACAACCTCTACCTGAAGCCCATCGCTAAAATGACCCTCAGCGTGGCTCTCCCTCATCTCAAGATGCCGGGCAAGTCCATCTCCAACTGGGAGGTGATGGAGCGACTGAAATCCATGGTGCAGCCCGACCAGTTCTCCTCGCTCCGCATCTCCAAGAGCACCATGGACTTCATCCGCTTTGAAGGCGAGGTGGAGAACAGGAGCGTGGCGAAGCGGATCCTGGCCAGGCTGGAGGGGAAGAGCATCAAACTGAGTGGATTCACGGACGTCCTGAAGGTGCGTGCGGCCGAGAACAAGGTGGATTTCCCCACGCGCCACGACTGGGACTCGTTCTTCAGAGATGCTAAAGACATGAACGAGACCGTGCCCGGAGAACGTCCCGACACCGTTCATCTGGAGGGGCTTCCATGCAAGTGGTTCGCCCAGAAAGACGCTTCTCCCGACAGACCCTCCGAAGCAGTTTTGAAAGGGGTTTTCGAGCGCTTCGGCAAGATCCGGAATGCCGACATTCCCATGCTGGACCTGTACCGTGAGGAGATGATGGGTAAGAACTTCAACACCTTCTCGTTCGGAGGACACCTGAACTTCGAAGGATACGTGCAGTATCAGGATCACACAGGTTTCGTTAAAGCCATGGACTCTTTGAGAGGAATGAAGCTGATGTTTAAAGGGGAAGATGGGAAAGCTGTCGCCTGCAATATTAAGGTGTGTGTTTTTAAAACATTGTCCTGATTCTAATTCTCTACTATGACTTCAGTCAACAGATTCAGATCACAGTCAACTAACAAATGCAGCTCAGAACAAAAGCTAAAGTAGAGTTTAGCGTAAATCTCGACTACCACTCTTTAAAGCTTAAATATGTCATAATTTAATCTATAGTTTGGTCCAGAAGAAATCATTCATAGTGTGAATCTGGACACTTTTTGTCATGTAGATTAATTTCAGAATGAACCTGAATTCAGTTTTTAATTCTCTCTGTATAATTAAATGATTTGATGTGACATCAATCAATCTACACTGAAAAATGACAAATTTTTCATTGTAGATTGATTGATGTCACATCAAATATATTTCCGGTGTAAATACATCACGTGATAAACAAAACAGATTTACAGAACTGTATTTCATTGCGGCGGATAATAAAGTTGTAAAGTTCGTGGAAATTCAAAGTGTATGAGAGCAGAACTCTGAAAGCAATTAGTTTCTGTGAGAGTCATTTGGACTCAAACACTTTTAGTAATCACTCTTGAGAGGTTTTATAAGCACATGATTTACAGGACCGTCTGTTGTACAAGAGGATTGTGTGGTATGAGATGAAGAGCTCTTAATGAAATGAGAGTTCTGGCCGTATTAGGATTTCATTCACTGAGCACAAGGTCACACACTGGTGTAATAGCACCTATATACTTTTAAAGGGCTCATATGTCCCCAACACGTGTTTTTCTTTGTCTTTGGTGTGTTATAAGTTGTTCATGCATGTATTAGACACGTAAAAGTGCAGAAATGAAAGTGTGGGAACATAAGTTGCATTCTATGTAAAAGTGTATGCTCACCCAGACCTGAAACACCTCGTGTAAGCACACCCCCACAAATCTACATCAGTTGGTGGTCTGATGTGACTAAGACCGCCCAAATGTATACTCAAGTAAGGTAGTGTACCTGTCAGTACAATTGAGAGGAACCTGATGTTCCAATTATGGTCAGAGGCGTTACATTTCCTTCACATGCTTGCAGTATTCCACCAATCACCACACACTGGTGAACTGACCAATCAGAGCACAACTTGCTTTTCAGAGCCACGAGCTTTGTTCAAAATCTGTGTTTCAGAGAGGAGGAGATACAAACATGCACAGTGTGTGGAAAAAACAGCGTTTATAAACCTTAAATCCTGTAAACACATTGAGTTACATCTAAAACAAACCATAATACTCGTTTAAGTCGTGTCATATCACCCCTTTGACAGAATGTTAAAAATCCCACTCTGTTCAATTCTCTTTATGAAAGTAAAGTCTGTGTGATCGACCGCAATAAAGTTCAACACAGAACAGAGATTAAAATGTGTAAATGAAGCCTGTTTATAGAATATCTGGCCGTGTGTGTTGGTGGTTTGATGATCTGTAGAAATGTTGATCAGGTTATTGTCTGATGTGTTCTCAGGTGACCTTTGACACCAGCAAACATCTGAGTGAAGCGTCACTGAAGAGACGTCAGCAGGAGCGTGAGAAACTTCAGGAGCTGGAGAGACAGAGAGAGGAACACAAACGCAAAGAGAAGGAGGAGGAGGAGAAACGCAAGGAGGAAGAGAAGTAATAAAAAACTCTCACACAAACACTTCCACACACTCTCATACACACACACTCATGCACACACACCCTACCTCACAGACACACACACAAATACACTCGTGCACATGCACACAGACACACAGACACACACACACACTTGCATACACAAAACCCATGCACACGCCCTCACGCGCACACAGACACACACACACACACACTCACACATCTAATGAACGTCTGTGAATGTTTCAGAAAACAGCGCGAGCGTGAGGAAGAGGAGAAGGAGAGAAGACGAGAGGAGAAACTGCGCAGACGAGAGCAGAAGCTGAAAGAGAGAGAAGAGAAGAAAAGCCAGAAGAAGATGAAGAAACAGCAGGAGGAAGAACAGAAGAAGCTTCACCTGAAGATCGCCACGGAAGAGAGAAAGCTGCTTCTGGCGCAGAGGAACCTGGAGTCCATCCGCCTCGTCGCAGAGTTACTGAGCAGAGCGAAGGTCAGCAGATCTCTCTTTCTGACCCTCTGGATAGGTGAGGTGTAAACAGCGTGACATCACGAGCGTCTGATGTGTGTTTGTGTCTCTGCAGACTTTCAGACAGCAGCAGATGGAGCAGAAGAGGGCGGAGCTTATGCGTCTGCAGCAGCTGGAGGAGCGCAGACGGCTGCAGGAGGAGGAGCTGCGGCGCGTGGAGAGTGAGAAGGCACGTGCGCTGGACATGCAGCGGAAAGAACGCGAGCTGCGTGACCGGCTGCTGGAAAACCTGCTGAAGAAAAGCACCAACACGCAGAACCACGACAGTGATCTCGTCCTCGCCAATCTACAGGCGTGTGACACGCCGGTGAACGGTGAGATGAAGCCTGCGTCTCCGGTCAAGACAGAAAACCAGGACAGCAAACCAAAGATACAAGAGAAGAAGATGACAAGCGAGGAGCGGGACAGGCCACCGAGAGAGAAGAGGAGCAAAGAGGTGGAAAGCGACAGACGCTCACGCCGCAGCGGCAGGGGGCAGAGCCGGGATGGTCACGCTCACAGGAGGAGTCGCAGCAGAAGCGCACGGAGACGCAGCAGGAGGAGCGGGAGTCGCACTCGACGTGATCGTGGGAGGCGTGAGCGAGCGAGTCCCGACCGCTGCAGGAAATACAGTCACGGCCAGAGCAGCAGCAAAAGTCGCAGCAGCAGTCGCAGTTCCAGTCGGTCGCCAAGCAGAGGTCCACGACGACACGCTGACAGCCGCTCTAGACGATAGAAAACCTGCCATCAAACACATCCACAATCACCCCAAAATACAAACAACGAGATTAAAGATAAAAGTTTTTTTTTCCATCGTGACGTCATTTTCAACCGTTAATCCCGCCGCACACATTTCATTACTTTATAAAATAAGAAGAATAGTTCAAATAGTTCTTAATGTGTTAAGATGGAATGGTTTGCCTCACGAGGACTCGTCAGAAGAAGATGAGATCTGAAGTGATGTTGGATGAAAGACTGGAGTTGTTATTGTTGCAGTGGATGTTAAAGACACACAATAGATTATAGTGTTTATTACTTGAATTTTAAAGTGTAGAAACAATATGAGTCAGTGCTGGTTAGTGTAAGACTCTTAAAGTGACAGTTCACCCACAAAAGAAAATTCTGTCATCATTTACTCACTCTCTTGTCATGTCACAACCGTCTGACTTTTTTCTTCCCCAGAACACAAAAGAAGATAATTGGAAGAATGTTGTTAACTGCATTGGATTTGTGTCCGTACAATAGAAGTGAATGGGTGCCAGCGCTGTTCGGATACCAACTTTCTTCAAAATATCTTCTCTTGTGTCATGCGGAAGAAGAAAGCCATGAAGATTTGAAATGACGAGAGTGCGAGTTAATTTAGACAGAATTTTAATTTTTGGGTGAATTGTCGATTTCACCTCATTCAGAAGTTTATGTTGCTTGTTGTTAGACTGTGATAAAGAATCAACATTTGTTTTCTTCTACACGAGTATGATGTTTGATTTGGATTTAGAGTTCAGTATTCAGTGACAGTGGAGCAACACTTGTGACAGTCACAATAAAAGTGTCTGGATCTCACCGGCGTCTCTCGTGTGTCATTCATCTTCTGAAACACAGGTTGTGTTTGTGGATCATTTCAGTCTTGAGAGGTCATGAGATTACATTCACTGGTCTGTTCTCAGCATTTCATCTTAGTTTTACAGCAATACACGTGAAGATTTGATGATTTTGTCCCTGTGCACGTGTTGTGTGTGTTGTGTTGTGTGGGTTTGTAATCTGTATAATCTGATTATGTGGAGAGTTAAACTCAACGGGAGCTCAGCATTTCACACACACGGGATCTGTTCTCTGGTAAAATGGCCTCAGCAAAAGATGATTTATACCCAAGAAAGATTCTGGACTATATGGAGGGGTTCTTGGTGTCAAAGGTAAAGCTGTAGATGTAGATATAATGCTGGACAGAATGCTTAATTTTACACATGTTGTGCGGATCTTTTAATGCAGGATCTGTTTTATGAGACTGTGTCTGTGAAAGTCTGGTCATTTCATTTTAGCTCATGACAAATGCATAGTGCTGTCAATCATTCAAATAAATTGTCTGATTAATCACACATAACAATAATGTTTTAAAATAAACTTTTAAAATCTAATAATTTCACATTTAATTTTCATATTAATGTAGACACAAAAGATTTCTTTAACAGCATAATTTTACGAATGAAAGCCAACATTCTGATATTAGTACTCTTTCTAATGTCTCTATTAAATTGATTGTTTTTTTTGTGTATTTTAACATTAATTATAGCCATTCAACAGTTTAATTGAGAGCTATCAAGTCTAACAGGAAATATACAGAAATAAAATACACTTCAAACACTTAAACAGTCTTTAATGCTAAATTGTCGATCAAATACATTCTCATTAAATCTACAAAACTACGGAGCCGTTGAAGGGCCATTCGCGAAAAAAAACAGAAGACTTTCTCGTGCGCACGAGTTAGTGTGTGCCTGTTATGCATAAAAAGACCTTTAGATGGCACCAGTTTAAATGAAATGTAGATTAATTAGAAATGAATAGGCACGTCTATGCAGTTGAGAGGGGATATTTTAAAACGTTTGACGTAAAACATGCACAACGTGTATTAATGCATGAAGGCGGTGACTTTTAAAAGGCTAAATGCATTACACAGCTTAGGAGCCAAATACTATTACTGCATCATAGTCTATTATGTATGTGAAGAATCCCGGTGGCCTTGTTCATGTCTGTATAATATAAATAAGAGTGATCGTGGCATTCGTTGACAAATGGGTTATTTCATAAGCTCGTGTGTTTGTCCATTGACTTACAGACCTGTAGGCAGCGTTTGAACATCACACTGAAGCGTCGATCCACCTGCGCGCATAACATGACAAGCGTGCATTACGATGTGTTAAATACATGAAGCGTCTTCAGTAAGCTTTTATTGACGATATAGATTATATTATATGTTTTATCCAGGCCATTTCCGTGTTGTGCGAAGTATATAAAGTTTTAAACGAATTAAACAGTTTTTAATTTAAATATAAATTACAAAAAGTTTCTCGTGCGCACGAGAAAGTCTTCTGGTTTTTTTCCCGCCAATGTCCCTTCAAGGGCTCCGTACAAAACACACTGAATTTGTCTTTTCTTTTGTTCTTTGATGAATATTAGTCACAGGAGTCACAGCAGTAGATTTAAGAGCGCGGCCCCTTTAAGAGCTGTCTCTTTACGCTGATGACGTCACTCCAATTTTCACAACTCTGTGTTCATTTAAGATTTTACTTGACACGTTGAAGTCTGTGCTCACGAAAATTTCAAAGTTGTTTGAAAGCCTGTACACGAATTAAAGCGCCATTATACTATTATATATTATTAACTTAACCTTGACAAAGGATGCTGCGCGTTAATTCCTCTAAATATTCTTAACGCGTTAATCTGAAAAAACATAATCGCATGAGTTAACGTTGACAGCCTAGTCTCAATGAATAACATAAATACATCAGTTGTATAGTTACACTCTTAAAAATAAAGGTGATAAATGATTTAACTCGATGGAGTGTTTTGTTTGATTGACAGACTCTGTTTGCTGCATGTGAGCTGGGTGTGTTTGAGCAGCTGCACGCGTCTGCGCAGCCGCTGTCTGCAGTCGAACTGTCGCGAGCTCTGGGCACGAGTGAAGATGCCACTGAGAGACTTCTGTGCGCGTGCGTGGGTCTCGAGCTTCTCAAATCACACGCAAACACGGACGGTGAAGGTAAACACTTTTACACTAACTGACTGACTATCATCTCTTCAACGAACATCAAGTGATTTCACGTTCTCTCACAGTTTTGTTCAGTAACACAGACATGTCGACAGTGTTTCTAATCGAGTCCAGTCCAAAGTCTCTATATCACTCAATTCAGTACAGTTCCAGAACCATCTACCTGTGCTGGCATCACCTGACCGACGCCGTCCGGTGAGAAACACACGTGACTTACGCACTCAAAGCACCGAAACTCTGCTCAGGTCAAACTCACATGTGTTGTGTTATCATCACAGAGAAGGAAAGAATCAGTATGAGAAAGCTTTCGGAATAAACTCCAAAGACCTGTTTGAAGCATTATACAGGTGAGCGAGTGTTTATGACAAGTGTTTAACAAACGTTTGTGTGCAGAAATCCATTTATGCTTTAAGAAAGTGTGTGTGTCTGTGTCTCTGTCGTCTGTGTGTGTGTCTTTCATCTGTGTGTGCGTGTCTGTCATCTGTGTGTGTGTGTGTGTGTGTGTGTGTGTGTCTGTCATCTGTGTGTGTGTGTGTCATCTGTGTGCGTGTCTGTCATCTGTGTGTGTGTCTTTCATCTGTGTGTGTGTCTGTCATCTGTGTGTGTGTCTGTCATCTGTGTGTGTCTCTGTCATCTGTGTGTGTGTCTGTCATCTGTGTGTGTGTCTGTCATCTGTGTGTGTGTGTCTGTCATCTGTGTATGTGTGCGTGTCTGTCATCTGTGTGTGTGTGTGTGTCTGTCATCTGTGTGTGTGTCTGTCATCTGTGTGTGTGTCTGTCATCTGTGTGTGTCTCTGTCATGTGTGTGTGTGTGTGTGTCTGTCATCTGTGTGTGTGTGTCTGTCATCTGTGTGTGTGTATCTGTCATCTCTGTGTGTGTGTGTGTGTGTGTGTGTGTGTGTCTGTCATCTGTGTGTCTCTGTCATCTGTGTGTGTGTCTGTCATCTGTGTGTGTGTCTGTCATCTGTGTGTGTGTCTCTGTCATCTGTGTGTGTGTCTGTCATCTGTGTGTGTCTCTGTCATCTGTGTGTGTCTCTGTCATCTGTGTGTGTGTCTGTCATCTGTGTGTGTGTGTGTCTGTCATCTGTGTGTGTGTGTGTGTGTGTGTCTGTCATCTGTGTGTGTGTGTCTGTCATCTGTGTGTGTGTCTGTCATCTGTGTGTGTGTGTCTGTCATCTGTGTGTGTGTGTGTGTGTGTGTGTGTGTCTGTCATCTGTGTGTGTGTCTGTCATCTGTGTGTGTGTCTGTCATCTGTGTGTGTGTCTGTCATCTGTGTGTGTGTTTCAGGTCTGATGAGGAGATTGTGAAGTTCATGCATCTGATGAACTCTATTTGGAACATCTGTGGCCATGATGTCATCACAGCGTTTGACCTTTCACCCTTCAGAAGCATCTTTGACCTTGGAGGTGAGTGTGAGGTTTATGTAGGTCCTGTCACATTAGATAAAAGCATCTGCCAAATGCAGAATTAGCTTTAAATCACTCAGGATATGAAGTTTAATTGTTGTTTCACTAGTATACATTGAATTGTTGATATCAAAAATTCATATCCTGAGAATGATTAAAAGCTAATTCGGCTTGCCATAATTCTGAAGCCACAAGATGGCGCTGTGGAGCTTATCATGTTGTACTATCATCATCACAAAACGGAGAGAGAGTTGTGTTTGCCTGTTTTGTGAGGGATTGTGGGATTGACAGGTGAGCGGAGGAAGCAACTACTGAACCACAGAGTGATCAGCCAATCACAGCGGTGAAACCGGTCAGAAGCATTTTAAAGTCTCGCTGGAATCACTGTTTACAGATGTGACTGAGATGACCTGAGGAGGTGTTGTGAGTTCATCTGACTCATGTTCTGGAGATATGAGAGAAGATGAGTGCTCACAGAATTTAATCAGTCAACACACACACATCTCTGATGGATTTATTGAGTCTTTCTTCTGGACATTATGTTTGATGGTGTGATGATCTGTGATGATCTGTGTGATGATCTGTGATGATCTGTGATGATCTGTGTGATGATCTGTGTGATGATCTGTGATGATCTGTGTTATGATCTGTGTGATGATCTGTGTGATGATCTGTGTGATGATCTGTGTGATGATCTGTGATGATTTGTGTTATGATCTGTGATGATCTGTGATGATCTGTGTGATGATCTGTGATGATCTCTGTGATGATCTGTGTGATGATCTGTGATGAACTGTGATGATCTGTGATGATCTGTGTGATGATCTGTGTGATGATCTGTGTGATGATCTGTGTGATGATCTGTGTGATGATCTGTGATGATCTGTGTGATGATCTGTGTGATGATCTGTGTGATGATCTGTGATGATTTGTGTTATGATCTGTGTGATGATCTGTGATGATCTGTGTGATGATCTGTGTGATGATCTGTGTGATGATCTGTGATGATCTGTGTGGTGATCTGTGTGATGATCTGTGTGGTGATCTGTGTGATGATCTGTGTGATGATCTGTGTGATGATCTGTGTGATGATCTGTGTGATGATCTGTGATGATCTGTGTGATGATCTGTGTGATGATCTGTGTGATGATCTGTGATGATTTGTGTTATGATCTGTGATGATCTGTGATGATCTGTGTGATGATCTGTGTGATGATCTGTGTGGTGATCTGTGATGATCTGTGTGATGATCTGTGTGATGATCTGTGTGATGATCTGTGATGATTTGTGTTATGATCTGTGTGATGATCTGTGTGATGATCTGTGTGATGATCTGTGATGATTTGTGTTATGATCTGTGATGATCTGTGATGATCTGTGATGATCTGTGATGATCTGTGTGATGATCTGTGATGATCTGTGTGATGATCTGTGTGATGATCTGTGATGAACTGTGATGATCTGTGATGATCTGTGTGATGATCTGTGTGATGATCTGTGTGATGATCTGTGATGATCTGTGTGATGATCTGTGTGATGATCTGTGTGATGATCTGTGATGATTTGTGTTATGATCTGTGATGATCTGTGTGATGATCTGTGATGATCTGTGTGATGATCTGTGTGATGATCTGTGATGAACTGTGATGATCTGTGATGATCTGTGTGATGATCTGTGTGATGATCTGTGTGATGATCTGTGATGATCTGTGTGATGATCTGTGTGATGATCTGTGATGAACTGTGATGATCTGTGATGATCTGTGTGATGATCTGTGTGATGATCTGTGTGATGATCTGTGATGATCTGTGTGATGATCTGTGTGATGATCTGTGTGATGATCTGTGTGATGATCTCTGTGATGATCTCTGTGATGATCTGTGTGATGATCTGTGATGATCTGTGATGATCTGTGTGATGATCTGTGTGATGATCTGTGTGATGATCTGTGTGGTGATCTGTGATGATCTGTGTGGTGATCTGTGATGATCTGTGTGATGATCTGTGTGATGATCTCTGTGATGATCTGTGTGATGATCTGTGTGATGATCTGTGTGATGATCTGTGATGATCTGTGTGATGATCTGTGATGATCTGTGTGATGATCTGTGTGATGATCTGTGTGATGATCTGTGTGATGATCTGTGATGATCTGTGATGATCTGTGATGATCTGTGATGATTTGTGTTATGATCTGTGTGATGATCTGTGTGATGATCTGTGTGATGATCTGTGATGATTTGTGTTATGATCTGTGATGATCTGTGATGATCTGTGTGATGATCTGTGATGATCTGTGTGATGATCTGTGTGATGATCTGTGATGAACTGTGATGATCTGTGATGATCTGTGTGATGATCTGTGATGATCTGTGTGATGATCTGTGTGATGATCTGTGTGATGATCTGTGTGATGATCTGTGTGATGATCTGTGATGATCTGTGTGATGATCTGTGATGATCTGTGTGATGATCTGTGTGATGATCTGTGTGATGAACTGTGATGATCTGTGTGATGATCTGTGATGATCTGTGTGATGATCTGTGTGATGATCTGTGATGATCTGTGTGATGATCTGTGTGATGATCTGTGTGATGATCTGTGTGATGATCTGTGTGATGATCTGTGATGATCTGTGTGATGATCTGTGATGAACTGTGATGATCTGTGTGATGATCTGTGTGATGATCTGTGATGATCTGTGTGATGATCTGTGATGATCTGTGATGATCTGTGATGATCTGTGTGATGATCTGTGATGATCTGTGTGGTGATCTGTGTGGTGATCTGTGTGATGATCTGTGATGATCTGTGTGGTGATCTGTGTGATGATCTGTGTGGTGATCTGTGATGATCTGTGTGATGATCTGTGTGATGATCTGTGTGATGATCTGTGTGATGATCTGTGTGATGATCTGTGATGATCTGTGTGATGATCTGTGATGATCTGTGTGGTGATCTGTGTGGTGATCTGTGTGATGATCTGTGTGATGATCTGTGATGATCTGTGTGATGATCTGTGTGATGATCTGTGTGATGATCTGTGATGATCTGTGTGATGATCTGTGATGATCTGTGATGATCTGTGTGATGATCTGTGTGATGATCTGTGTGATGATCTGTGTGGTGATCTGTGTGGTGATCTGTGTGGTGATCTGTGTGGTGATCTGTGATGATCTGTGTTGATCTGTGTGGTGATCTGTGTGGTGATCTGTGTGATGATCTGTGTGATGATCTGTGTGATGATCTCTGTGATGATCTGTGTGATGATCTGTGTGGTGATCTGTGTGATGATCTCTGTGATGGTCTATGTGATGATCTCTGTGATGATCTGTGTGGTGATCTGTGTGGTGATCTGTGTGGTGATCTGTGGTGATCTGTGATGATCTGTGTGGTGATTCTCTGTGGTGATCTGTGTGGTGATCTGTGTGGTGATCTGTGTGATGATCTGTGTGGTGATCTGTGTGATGATCTGTGTGGTGATCTGTGATGATCTGTGTGATGATCTGTGTGATGATCTGTGTGATGATCTCTGTGATGATCTGTGTGATGATCTGTGTGATGATCTGTGTGATGATCTGTGATGATCTGTGTGATGATCTGTGATGATCTGTGTGATGATCTGTGTGATGATCTGTGATGATCTGTGATGATCTGTGATGATCTGTGATGATTTGTGTGATGATCTGTGTGATGATCTGTGTGATGATCTGTGTGATGATCTCTGTGATGATCTGTGTGATGATCTGTGTGATGATCTGTGTGATGATCTGTGATGATCTGTGTGATGATCTGTGATGATCTGTGTGATGATCTGTGTGATGATCTGTGATGATCTGTGATGATCTGTGATGATCTGTGATGATTTGTGTGATGATCTGTGTGATGATCTGTGTGATGATCTGTGATGATTTGTGTTATGATCTGTGATGATCTGTGATGATCTGTGTGATGATCTGTGATGATTTGTGTGATGATCTGTGTGATGATCTGTGTGATGATCTGTGTGATGATCTCTGTGATGATCTCTGTGATGATCTGTGTGATGATCTGTGATGATCTGTGATGATCTGTGTGATGATCTCTGTGATGATCTGTGTGATGATCTGTGATGATCTGTGATGATCTGTGTGATGATCTGTGTGATGATCTGTGTGATGATCTGTGTGGTGATCTGTGTGGTGATCTGTGTGGTGATCTGTGTGGTGATCTGTGATGATCTGTGTTGATCTGTGTGGTGATCTGTGTGGTGATCTGTGTGATGATCTGTGTGATGATCTGTGTGATGATCTCTGTGATGATCTGTGTGATGATCTGTGTGGTGATCTGTGTGATGATCTCTGTGATGGTCTATGTGATGATCTCTGTGATGATCTGTGTGGTGATCTGTGTGGTGATCTGTGTGGTGATCTGTGGTGATCTGTGATGATCTGTGTGGTGATTCTCTGTGGTGATCTGTGTGGTGATCTGTGTGGTGATCTGTGTGATGATCTGTGTGGTGATCTGTGTGATGATCTGTGTGGTGATCTGTGATGATCTGTGTGATGATCTGTGTGATGATCTGTGTGATGATCTGTGATGATCTGTGTGATGATCTGTGATGATCTGTGTGGTGATCTGTGTGGTGATCTGTGTGATGATCTGTGTGATGATCTGTGATGATCTGTGTGGTGATCTCTGTGATGATCTGTGTGGTGATCTGTGTGGTGATCTGTGTGATGATCTCTGTGATGATCTGTGTGGTGATCTGTGTGATGATCTGTGATGATCTGTGTGGTGATCTGTGTGATGATCTGTGTGGTGATCTGTGATGATCTGTGTGATGATCTGTGTGATGATCTGTGTGATGATCTGTGTGATGATCTGTGTGATGATCTGTGATGATCTGTGTGATGATCTGTGATGATCTGTGTGGTGATCTGTGTGGTGATCTGTGTGATGATCTGTGTGATGATCTGTGATGATCTGTGTGATGATCTGTGATGATCTGTGTGGTGATCTGTGTGGTGATCTGTGTGATGATCTGTGTGATGATCTGTGATGATCTGTGTGATGATCTCTGTGATGATCTGTGTGATGATCTGTGATGATCTGTGATGATCTGTGTGATGATCTGTGTGATGATCTGTGTGATGATCTGTGTGGTGATCTGTGTGGTGATCTGTGTGGTGATCTGTGTGGTGATCTGTGATGATCTGTGTTGATCTGTGTGGTGATCTGTGTGGTGATCTGTGTGATGATCTGTGTGATGATCTCTGTGATGATCTGTGTGATGATCTGTGTGATGATCTGTGTGATGATCTGTGTGATGATCTCTGTGATGATCTCTGTGATGATCTGTGTGATGATCTGTGATGATCTGTGATGATCTGTGTGATGATCTCTGTGATGATCTGTGTGATGATCTGTGATGATCTGTGATGATCTGTGTGATGATCTGTGTGATGATCTGTGTGATGATCTGTGTGGTGATCTGTGTGGTGATCTGTGTGGTGATCTGTGTGGTGATCTGTGATGATCTGTGTTGATCTGTGTGGTGATCTGTGTGGTGATCTGTGTGATGATCTGTGTGATGATCTGTGTGATGATCTCTGTGATGATCTGTGTGATGATCTGTGTGGTGATCTGTGTGATGATCTCTGTGATGGTCTATGTGATGATCTCTGTGATGATCTGTGTGGTGATCTGTGTGGTGATCTGTGTGGTGATCTGTGGTGATCTGTGATGATCTGTGTGGTGATTCTCTGTGGTGATCTGTGTGGTGATCTGTGTGGTGATCTGTGTGATGATCTGTGTGGTGATCTGTGTGATGATCTGTGTGGTGATCTGTGATGATCTGTGTGATGATCTGTGTGATGATCTGTGTGATGATCTGTGATGATCTGTGTGATGATCTGTGATGATCTGTGTGGTGATCTGTGTGGTGATCTGTGTGATGATCTGTGTGATGATCTGTGATGATCTGTGTGGTGATCTCTGTGATGATCTGTGTGGTGATCTGTGTGGTGATCTGTGTGATGATCTCTGTGATGATCTGTGTGATGATCTGTGTGATGATCTGTGTGATGATCTGTGTGATGATCTGTGTGATGATCTCTGTGATGATCTGTGTGATGATCTGTGTGATGATCTGTGTGATGATCTGTGATGATCTGTGTGATGATCTGTGTGATGATCTGTGATGATCTGTGATGATCTGTGTGATGATCTCTGTGATGATCTGTGTGATGATCTGTGATGATCTGTGATGATCTGTGTGATGATCTGTGTGATGATCTGTGTGATGATCTGTGTGGTGATCTGTGTGGTGATCTGTGTGGTGATCTGTGTGGTGATCTGTGATGATCTGTGTTGATCTGTGTGGTGATCTGTGTGGTGATCTGTGTGATGATCTGTGTGATGATCTGTGTGATGATCTCTGTGATGATCTGTGTGATGATCTGTGTGGTGATCTGTGTGATGATCTCTGTGATGGTCTATGTGATGATCTCTGTGATGATCTGTGTGGTGATCTGTGTGGTGATCTGTGTGGTGATCTGTGGTGATCTGTGATGATCTGTGTGGTGATTCTCTGTGGTGATCTGTGTGGTGATCTGTGTGGTGATCTGTGTGATGATCTGTGTGGTGATCTGTGTGATGATCTGTGTGGTGATCTGTGATGATCTGTGTGATGATCTGTGTGATGATCTGTGTGATGATCTCTGTGATGATCTGTGTGATGATCTGTGTGATGATCTGTGTGATGATCTGTGATGATCTGTGTGATGATCTGTGATGATCTGTGTGATGATCTGTGTGATGATCTGTGATGATCTGTGATGATCTGTGATGATCTGTGATGATTTGTGTGATGATCTGTGTGATGATCTGTGTGATGATCTGTGATGATTTGTGTTATGATCTGTGATGATCTGTGATGATCTGTGTGATGATCTGTGATGATTTGTGTGATGATCTGTGTGATGATCTGTGTGATGATCTGTGTGATGATCTCTGTGATGATCTCTGTGATGATCTGTGTGATGATCTGTGATGATCTGTGATGATCTGTGTGATGATCTCTGTGATGATCTGTGTGATGATCTGTGATGATCTGTGATGATCTGTGTGATGATCTGTGTGATGATCTGTGTGATGATCTGTGTGGTGATCTGTGTGGTGATCTGTGTGGTGATCTGTGTGGTGATCTGTGATGATCTGTGTTGATCTGTGTGGTGATCTGTGTGGTGATCTGTGTGATGATCTGTGTGATGATCTGTGTGATGATCTCTGTGATGATCTGTGTGATGATCTGTGTGGTGATCTGTGTGATGATCTCTGTGATGGTCTATGTGATGATCTCTGTGATGATCTGTGTGGTGATCTGTGTGGTGATCTGTGTGGTGATCTGTGGTGATCTGTGATGATCTGTGTGGTGATTCTCTGTGGTGATCTGTGTGGTGATCTGTGTGGTGATCTGTGTGATGATCTGTGTGGTGATCTGTGTGATGATCTGTGTGGTGATCTGTGATGATCTGTGTGATGATCTGTGTGATGATCTGTGTGATGATCTGTGATGATCTGTGTGATGATCTGTGATGATCTGTGTGGTGATCTGTGTGGTGATCTGTGTGATGATCTGTGTGATGATCTGTGATGATCTGTGTGGTGATCTCTGTGATGATCTGTGTGGTGATCTGTGTGGTGATCTGTGTGATGATCTCTGTGATGATCTGTGTGGTGATCTGTGTGATGATCTGTGATGATCTGTGTGGTGATCTGTGTGATGATCTGTGTGGTGATCTGTGATGATCTGTGTGATGATCTGTGTGATGATCTGTGTGATGATCTGTGTGATGATCTGTGTGATGATCTGTGATGATCTGTGTGATGATCTGTGATGATCTGTGTGGTGATCTGTGTGGTGATCTGTGTGATGATCTGTGTGATGATCTGTGATGATCTGTGTGATGATCTGTGATGATCTGTGTGGTGATCTGTGTGGTGATCTGTGTGATGATCTGTGTGATGATCTGTGATGATCTGTGTGGTGATCTCTGTGATGATCTGTGTGGTGATCTGTGTGGTGATCTGTGTGATGATCTCTGTGATGATCTGTGATGATCTGTGTGATGATCTGTGATGATCTGTGTGGTGATCTGTGTCATGATCTGTGATGATCTGTGATGATCTGTGTGATGATCTGTGTGATGATCTGTGTGATGATCTGTGTTGATCTGTGTGATGATCTGTGATGATCTGTGTGATGATCTGTGATGATCTGTGTGGTGATCTCTGTGATGATCTGTGTGGTGATCTGTGTGGTGATCTGTGTGATGATCTCTGTGATGATCTGTGTGATGATCTGTGTGATGATCTGTGTGATGATCTGTGTGATGATCTGTGTGATGATCTCTGTGATGATCTGTGTGATGATCTGTGTGATGATCTGTGATGATCTGTGTGATGATCTGTGTGATGATCTCTGTGATGATCTGTGTGATGATCTGTGTGATGATCTGTGTGATGATCTGTGTGATGATCTCTGTGATGATCTCTGTGATGATCTGTGTGATGATCTGTGATGATCTGTGATGATCTGTGTGATGATCTCTGTGATGATCTGTGTGATGATCTGTGATGATCTGTGATGATCTGTGTGATGATCTGTGTGATGATCTGTGTGATGATCTGTGTGGTGATCTGTGTGGTGATCTGTGTGGTGATCTGTGTGGTGATCTGTGATGATCTGTGTTGATCTGTGTGGTGATCTGTGTGGTGATCTGTGTGATGATCTGTGTGATGATCTGTGTGATGATCTCTGTGATGATCTGTGTGATGATCTGTGTGGTGATCTGTGTGATGATCTCTGTGATGGTCTATGTGATGATCTCTGTGATGATCTGTGTGGTGATCTGTGTGGTGATCTGTGTGGTGATCTGTGGTGATCTGTGATGATCTGTGTGGTGATTCTCTGTGGTGATCTGTGTGGTGATCTGTGTGGTGATCTGTGTGATGATCTGTGTGGTGATCTGTGTGATGATCTGTGTGGTGATCTGTGATGATCTGTGTGATGATCTGTGTGATGATCTGTGTGATGATCTGTGATGATCTGTGTGATGATCTGTGATGATCTGTGTGGTGATCTGTGTGGTGATCTGTGTGATGATCTGTGTGATGATCTCTGTGATGATCTGTGTGATGATCTGTGTGATGATCTGTGTGATGATCTGTGTGATGATCTCTGTGATGATCTCTGTGATGATCTGTGTGATGATCTGTGATGATCTGTGATGATCTGTGTGATGATCTCTGTGATGATCTGTGTGATGATCTGTGATGATCTGTGATGATCTGTGTGATGATCTGTGTGATGATCTGTGTGATGATCTGTGTGGTGATCTGTGTGGTGATCTGTGTGGTGATCTGTGTGGTGATCTGTGATGATCTGTGTTGATCTGTGTGGTGATCTGTGTGGTGATCTGTGTGATGATCTGTGTGGTGATCTGTGTGGTGATCTGTGTGATGATCTGTGTGATGATCTGTGATGATCTGTGTGATGATCTGTGATGATCTGTGATGATCTGTGTGATGATCTCTGTGATGATCTGTGTGATGATCTGTGATGATCTGTGGTGATCTGTGTGATGATCTCTGTGATGGTCTATGTGATGATCTCTGTGATGATCTGTGTGGTGATCTGTGTGGTGATCTGTGTGGTGATCTGTGGTGATCTGTGATGATCTGTGTGGTGATTCTCTGTGGTGATCTGTGTGGTGATCTGTGTGGTGATCTGTGTGATGATCTGTGTGGTGATCTGTGTGATGATCTGTGTGGTGATCTGTGATGATCTGTGTGATGATCTGTGTGATGATCTGTGTGATGATCTCTGTGATGATCTGTGTGATGATCTGTGTGATGATCTGTGTGATGATCTGTGATGATCTGTGTGATGATCTGTGATGATCTGTGTGATGATCTGTGTGATGATCTGTGATGATCTGTGATGATCTGTGATGATCTGTGATGATTTGTGTGATGATCTGTGTGATGATCTGTGTGATGATCTGTGATGATTTGTGTTATGATCTGTGATGATCTGTGATGATCTGTGTGATGATCTGTGATGATTTGTGTGATGATCTGTGTGATGATCTGTGTGGTGATCTGTGATGATCTGTGTGATGATCTGTGTGATGATCTGTGTGATGATCTGTGTGATGATCTGTGTGATGATCTGTGATGATCTGTGTGATGATCTGTGATGATCTGTGTGGTGATCTGTGTGGTGATCTGTGTGATGATCTGTGTGATGATCTGTGATGATCTGTGTGATGATCTGTGATGATCTGTGTGGTGATCTGTGTGGTGATCTGTGTGATGATCTGTGTGATGATCTGTGATGATCTGTGTGGTGATCTCTGTGATGATCTGTGTGGTGATCTGTGTGGTGATCTGTGTGATGATCTCTGTGATGATCTGTGATGATCTGTGTGATGATCTGTGATGATCTGTGTGGTGATCTGTGTCATGATCTGTGATGATCTGTGATGATCTGTGTGATGATCTGTGTGATGATCTGTGTGATGATCTGTGTTGATCTGTGTGATGATCTGTGATGATCTGTGTGATGATCTGTGATGATCTGTGTGGTGATCTCTGTGATGATCTGTGTGGTGATCTGTGTGGTGATCTGTGTGATGATCTCTGTGATGATCTGTGTGATGATCTGTGTGATGATCTGTGTGATGATCTGTGTGATGATCTGTGTGATGATCTCTGTGATGATCTGTGTGATGATCTGTGTGATGATCTGTGATGATCTGTGTGATGATCTGTGTGATGATCTCTGTGATGATCTGTGTGATGATCTGTGTGATGATCTGTGTGATGATCTGTGTGATGATCTCTGTGATGATCTCTGTGATGATCTGTGTGATGATCTGTGATGATCTGTGATGATCTGTGTGATGATCTCTGTGATGATCTGTGTGATGATCTGTGTGGTGATCTGTGTGGTGATCTGTGTGGTGATCTGTGTGGTGATCTGTGATGATCTGTGTTGATCTGTGTGGTGATCTGTGTGGTGATCTGTGTGATGATCTGTGTGATGATCTGTGTGATGATCTCTGTGATGATCTGTGTGATGATCTGTGTGGTGATCTGTGTGATGATCTCTGTGATGGTCTATGTGATGATCTCTGTGATGATCTGTGTGGTGATCTGTGTGGTGATCTGTGTGGTGATCTGTGGTGATCTGTGATGATCTGTGTGGTGATTCTCTGTGGTGATCTGTGTGGTGATCTGTGTGGTGATCTGTGTGATGATCTGTGTGGTGATCTGTGTGATGATCTGTGTGGTGATCTGTGATGATCTGTGTGATGATCTGTGTGATGATCTGTGTGATGATCTGTGATGATCTGTGTGATGATCTGTGATGATCTGTGTGGTGATCTGTGTGGTGATCTGTGTGATGATCTGTGTGATGATCTGTGATGATCTGTGTGGTGATCTCTGTGATGATCTGTGTGGTGATCTGTGTGGTGATCTGTGTGATGATCTCTGTGATGATCTGTGTGATGATCTGTGTGATGATCTGTGTGATGATCTGTGTGATGATCTGTGTGATGATCTCTGTGATGATCTGTGTGATGATCTGTGTGATGATCTGTGTGATGATCTGTGATGATCTGTGTGATGATCTGTGTGATGATCTCTGTGATGATCTGTGTGATGATCTGTGTGATGATCTGTGTGATGATCTGTGTGATGATCTCTGTGATGATCTCTGTGATGATCTGTGTGATGATCTGTGATGATCTGTGATGATCTGTGTGATGATCTCTGTGATGATCTGTGTGATGATCTGTGATGATCTGTGATGATCTGTGTGATGATCTGTGTGATGATCTGTGTGATGATCTGTGTGATGATCTGTGTGGTGATCTGTGATGATCTGTGTGGTGATCTGTGATGATCTGTGTGATGATCTGTGTGATGATCTCTGTGATGATCTGTGTGATGATCTGTGTGATGATCTGTGTGATGATCTGTGTGATGATCTGTGATGATCTGTGTGATGATCTGTGTGATGATCTGTGATGATCTGTGATGATCTGTGATGATCTGTGATGATTTGTGTGATGATCTGTGTGATGATCTGTGTGATGATCTGTGATGATTTGTGTTATGATCTGTGATGATCTGTGATGATCTGTGTGATGATCTGTGATGATTTGTGTGATGATCTGTGTGATGATCTGTGTGATGATCTGTGTGATGATCTCTGTGATGATCTCTGTGATGATCTGTGTGATGATCTGTGATGATCTGTGATGATCTGTGTGATGATCTCTGTGATGATCTGTGTGATGATCTGTGATGATCTGTGATGATCTGTGTGATGATCTGTGTGATGATCTGTGTGATGATCTGTGTGGTGATCTGTGTGGTGATCTGTGTGGTGATCTGTGTGGTGATCTGTGATGATCTGTGTTGATCTGTGTGGTGATCTGTGTGGTGATCTGTGTGATGATCTGTGTGATGATCTGTGTGATGATCTCTGTGATGATCTGTGTGATGATCTGTGTGGTGATCTGTGTGATGATCTCTGTGATGGTCTATGTGATGATCTCTGTGATGATCTGTGTGGTGATCTGTGTGGTGATCTGTGTGGTGATCTGTGGTGATCTGTGATGATCTGTGTGGTGATTCTCTGTGGTGATCTGTGTGGTGATCTGTGTGGTGATCTGTGTGATGATCTGTGTGGTGATCTGTGTGATGATCTGTGTGGTGATCTGTGATGATCTGTGTGATGATCTGTGTGATGATCTGTGTGATGATCTGTGATGATCTGTGTGATGATCTGTGATGATCTGTGTGGTGATCTGTGTGGTGATCTGTGTGATGATCTGTGTGATGATCTGTGATGATCTGTGTGGTGATCTCTGTGATGATCTGTGTGGTGATCTGTGTGGTGATCTGTGTGATGATCTCTGTGATGATCTGTGTGATGATCTGTGTGATGATCTGTGTGATGATCTCTGTGATGATCTGTGTGATGATCTGTGTGATGATCTGTGTGATGATCTGTGATGATCTGTGTGATGATCTGTGTGATGATCTCTGTGATGATCTGTGTGATGATCTGTGTGATGATCTGTGTGATGATCTGTGTGATGATCTCTGTGATGATCTCTGTGATGATCTGTGTGATGATCTGTGATGATCTGTGATGATCTGTGTGATGATCTCTGTGATGATCTGTGTGATGATCTGTGATGATCTGTGTGATGATCTGTGTGATGATCTGTGTGATGATCTGTGTGATGATCTGTGTGGTGATCTGTGTGGTGATCTGTGATGATCTGTGTGGTGATCTGTGATGATCTGTGTGATGATCTGTGTGATGATCTCTGTGATGATCTGTGTGATGATCTGTGTGATGATCTGTGTGATGATCTGTGATGATCTGTGTGATGATCTGTGATGATCTGTGTGATGATCTGTGTGATGATCTGTGATGATCTGTGATGATCTGTGATGATCTGTGATGATTTGTGTGATGATCTGTGTGATGATCTGTGTGATGATCTGTGATGATTTGTGTTATGATCTGTGATGATCTGTGATGATCTGTGTGATGATCTGTGATGATCTGTGTGATGATCTGTGTGATGATCTGTGATGAACTGTGATGATCTGTGATGATCTGTGTGATGATCTGTGATGATCTGTGTGATGATCTGTGTGATGATCTGTGTGATGAACTGTGATGATCTGTGTGATGATCTGTGTGATGATCTGTGTGATGATCTGTGATGATCTGTGTGATGATCTGTGTGATGATCTGTGTGATGATCTGTGATGATCTGTGATGATCTGTGTGATGATCTGTGATGATCTGTGATGAACTGTGTGATCTGTGTGATGATCTGTGTGATGATCTGTGTGATGAACTGTGATGATCTGTGTGATGATCTGTGATGATCTGTGTGATGATCTGTGTGATGATCTGTGATGATCTGTGTGATGATCTGTGTGATGATCTGTGTGATGATCTGTGTGATGATCTGTGATGATCTGTGTGATGATCTGTGATGAACTGTGATGATCTGTGTGATGATCTGTGTGATGATCTGTGATGATCTGTGTGATGATCTGTGATGATCTGTGATGATCTGTGTGGTGATCTGTGATGATCTGTGTGGTGATCTGTGTGGTGATCTGTGTGATGATCTGTGATGATCTGTGTGGTGATCTGTGTGATGATCTGTGTGGTGATCTGTGATGATCTGTGTGATGATCTGTGTGATGATCTGTGTGATGATCTGTGTGATGATCTGTGTGATGATCTGTGATGATCTGTGTGATGATCTGTGATGATCTGTGTGGTGATCTGTGTGGTGATCTGTGTGATGATCTGTGTGATGATCTGTGATGATCTGTGTGGTGATCTCTGTGATGATCTGTGTGGTGATCTGTGTGGTGATCTGTGTGATGATCTCTGTGATGATCTGTGATGATCTGTGTGATGATCTGTGATGATCTGTGTGGTGATCTGTGTCATGATCTGTGATGATCTGTGATGATCTGTGTGATGATCTGTGTGATGATCTGTGTGATGATCTGTGTTGATCTGTGTGATGATCTGTGATGATCTGTGTGATGATCTGTGATGAACTGTGATGATCTGTGTGATGATCTGTGTGATGATCTGTGATGATCTGTGTGATGATCTGTGATGATCTGTGTGATGATCTCTGTGATGATCTGTGTGATGATCTGTGTGATGATCTCTGTGGTGATCTGTGTGGTGATCTGTGTGGTGATCTGTGTGGTGATCTGTGTGGTGATCTGTGTGGTGATCTGTGTGGTGATCTGTGTGATGATCTGTGTGATGATCTCTGTGATGATCTGTGTGATGATCTGTGTGATGATCTGTGTGATGATCTGTGATGATCTGTGTGATGATCTGTGTGATGATCTCTGTGATGATCTGTGTGATGATCTGTGTGATGATCTGTGTGATGATCTGTGTGATGATCTCTGTGATGATCTCTGTGATGATCTGTGTGATGATCTGTGATGATCTGTGATGATCTGTGTGATGATCTCTGTGATGATCTGTGTGATGATCTGTGATGATCTGTGATGATCTGTGTGATGATCTGTGTGATGATCTGTGTGATGATCTGTGTGATGATCTGTGTGGTGATCTGTGATGATCTGTGTGGTGATCTGTGATGATCTGTGTGATGATCTGTGTGATGATCTCTGTGATGATCTGTGTGATGATCTGTGTGATGATCTGTGTGATGATCTGTGATGATCTGTGTGATGATCTGTGATGATCTGTGTGATGATCTGTGTGATGATCTGTGATGATCTGTGATGATCTGTGATGATCTGTGATGATTTGTGTGATGATCTGTGTGATGATCTGTGTGATGATCTGTGATGATTTGTGTTATGATCTGTGATGATCTGTGATGATCTGTGTGATGATCTGTGATGATCTGTGTGATGATCTGTGTGATGATCTGTGATGAACTGTGATGATCTGTGATGATCTGTGTGATGATCTGTGATGATCTGTGTGATGATCTGTGTGATGATCTGTGTGATGAACTGTGATGATCTGTGTGATGATCTGTGTGATGATCTGTGTGATGATCTGTGATGATCTGTGTGATGATCTGTGTGATGATCTGTGTGATGATCTGTGATGATCTGTGATGATCTGTGTGATGATCTGTGATGATCTGTGATGAACTGTGTGATCTGTGTGATGATCTGTGTGATGATCTGTGTGATGAACTGTGATGATCTGTGTGATGATCTGTGATGATCTGTGTGATGATCTGTGTGATGATCTGTGATGATCTGTGTGATGATCTGTGTGATGATCTGTGTGATGATCTGTGTGATGATCTGTGATGATCTGTGTGATGATCTGTGATGAACTGTGATGATCTGTGTGATGATCTGTGTGATGATCTGTGATGATCTGTGTGATGATCTGTGATGATCTGTGATGATCTGTGTGGTGATCTGTGATGATCTGTGTGGTGATCTGTGTGGTGATCTGTGTGATGATCTGTGATGATCTGTGTGGTGATCTGTGTGATGATCTGTGTGGTGATCTGTGATGATCTGTGTGATGATCTGTGTGATGATCTGTGTGATGATCTGTGTGATGATCTGTGTGATGATCTGTGATGATCTGTGTGATGATCTGTGATGATCTGTGTGGTGATCTGTGTGGTGATCTGTGTGATGATCTGTGTGATGATCTGTGATGATCTGTGTGGTGATCTCTGTGATGATCTGTGTGGTGATCTGTGTGGTGATCTGTGTGATGATCTCTGTGATGATCTGTGATGATCTGTGTGATGATCTGTGATGATCTGTGTGGTGATCTGTGTCATGATCTGTGATGATCTGTGATGATCTGTGTGATGATCTGTGTGATGATCTGTGTGATGATCTGTGTTGATCTGTGTGATGATCTGTGATGATCTGTGTGATGATCTGTGATGAACTGTGATGATCTGTGTGATGATCTGTGTGATGATCTGTGATGATCTGTGTGATGATCTGTGATGATCTGTGTGATGATCTCTGTGATGATCTGTGTGATGATCTGTGTGATGATCTCTGTGGTGATCTGTGTGGTGATCTGTGTGGTGATCTGTGTGGTGATCTGTGTGGTGATCTGTGTGGTGATCTGTGTGGTGATCTGTGTGGTGATCTGTGATGATCTGTGTTGATCTGTGTGGTGATCTGTGTGGTGATCTGTGTGATGATCTGTGTGATGATCTGTGTGATGATCTCTGTGATGATCTGTGTGATGATCTGTGTGGTGATCTGTGTGATGATCTCTGTGATGGTCTATGTGATGATCTCTGTGATGATCTGTGTGGTGATCTGTGTGGTGATCTGTGTGGTGATCTGTGGTGATCTGTGATGATCTGTGTGGTGATTCTCTGTGGTGATCTGTGTGGTGATCTGTGTGGTGATCTGTGTGATGATCTGTGTGGTGATCTGTGTGATGATCTGTGTGGTGATCTGTGATGATCTGTGTGATGATCTGTGTGATGATCTGTGTGATGATCTGTGATGATCTGTGTGATGATCTGTGATGATCTGTGTGGTGATCTGTGTGGTGATCTGTGTGATGATCTGTGTGATGATCTGTGATGATCTGTGTGGTGATCTGTGTGGTGATCTGTGTGGTGATCTGTGTGATGATCTCTGTGATGATCTGTGTGATGATCTGTGTGATGATCTGTGTGATGATCTGTGTGATGATCTGTGTGATGATCTCTGTGATGATCTGTGTGATGATCTGTGTGATGATCTGTGTGATGATCTGTGTTGATCTGTGTGATGATCTGTGATGATCTGTGTGATGATCTGTGATGAACTGTGATGATCTCTGTGATGATCTGTGTGATGATCTGTGATGATCTGTGTGATGATCTCTGTGATGATCTGTGTGATGATCTGTGTGATGATCTGTGTGATGATCTCTGTGGTGATCTGTGTGGTGATCTGTGTGGTGATCTGTGTGGTGATCTGTGTGGTGATCTGTGTGGTGATCTGTGTGGTGATCTGTGATGATCTGTGTTGATCTGTGTGGTGATCTGTGTGGTGATCTGTGTGATGATCTGTGTGATGATCTGTGTGATGATCTCTGTGATGATCTGTGTGATTATCTGTGTGGTGATCTGTGTGATGATCTCTGTGATGGTCTATGTGATGATCTCTGTGATGATCTGTGTGGTGATCTGTGTGGTGATCTGTGGTGATCTGTGATGATCTGTGTGGTGATTCTCTGTGGTGATCTGTGTGGTGATCTGTGTGGTGATCTGTGTGATGATCTGTGTGGTGATCTGTGTGATGATCTGTGTGGTGATCTGTGATGATCTGTGTGATGATCTGTGTGATGATCTGTGTGATGATCTGTGATGATCTGTGTGATGATCTGTGATGATCTGTGTGGTGATCTGTGTGGTGATCTGTGTGATGATCTGTGTGATGATCTGTGATGATCTGTGTGGTGATCTCTGTGATGATCTGTGTGGTGATCTGTGTGGTGATCTGTGTGATGATCTCTGTGATGATCTGTGTGATGATCTGTGTGATGATCTGTGTGATGATCTGTGATGAACTGTGATGATCTCTGTGATGATCTGTGTGATGATCTGTGATGATCTGTGTGATGATCTCTGTGATGATCTGTGTGATGATCTGTGTGATGATCTGTGTGATGATCTCTGTGGTGATCTGTGTGGTGATCTGTGTGGTGATCTGTGTGGTGATCTGTGTGGTGATCTGTGTGGTGATCTGTGTGGTGATCTGTGATGATCTGTGTTGATCTGTGTGGTGATCTGTGTGGTGATCTGTGTGATGATCTGTGTGATGATCTGTGTGATGATCTCTGTGATGATCTGTGTGATGATCTGTGTGGTGATCTGTGTGATGATCTCTGTGATGGTCTATGTGATGATCTCTGTGATGATCTGTGTGGTGATCTGTGTGGTGATCTGTGGTGATCTGTGATGATCTGTGTGGTGATTCTCTGTGGTGATCTGTGTGGTGATCTGTGTGGTGATCTGTGTGATGATCTGTGTGGTGATCTGTGTGATGATCTGTGTGGTGATCTGTGATGATCTGTGTGATGATCTGTGTGATGATCTGTGTGATGATCTGTGATGATCTGTGTGATGATCTGTGATGATCTGTGTGGTGATCTGTGTGGTGATCTGTGTGATGATCTGTGTGATGATCTGTGATGATCTGTGTGGTGATCTCTGTGATGATCTGTGTGGTGATCTGTGTGGTGATCTGTGTGATGATCTCTGTGATGATCTGTGTGATGATCTGTGTGATGATCTGTGTGATGATCTGTGTGATGATCTGTGTGATGATCTCTGTGATGATCTGTGTGATGATCTGTGTGATGATCTGTGATGATCTGTGTGATGATCTGTGTGATGATCTCTGTGATGATCTGTGTGATGATCTGTGTGATGATCTGTGTGATGATCTGTGTGATGATCTCTGTGATGATCTCTGTGATGATCTGTGTGATGATCTGTGATGATCTGTGATGATCTGTGTGATGATCTCTGTGATGATCTGTGTGATGATCTGTGATGATCTGTGATGATCTGTGTGATGATCTGTGTGATGATCTGTGTGATGATCTGTGTGGTGATCTGTGATGATCTGTGTGGTGATCTGTGATGATCTGTGTGATGATCTGTGTGATGATCTCTGTGATGATCTGTGTGATGATCTGTGTGATGATCTGTGTGATGATCTGTGATGATCTGTGTGATGATCTGTGATGATCTGTGTGATGATCTGTGTGATGATCTGTGTGATGATCTGTGATGATCTGTGATGATCTGTGATGATCTGTGATGATTTGTGTGATGATCTGTGTGATGATCTGTGTGATGATCTGTGTGATGATCTGTGATGATCTGTGATGATCTGTGATGATCTGTGATGATTTGTGTGATGATCTGTGTGATGATCTGTGTGATGATCTGTGTGATGATCTGTGATGATCTGTGATGATCTGTGATGATCTGTGATGATTTGTGTGATGATCTGTGTGGTGATCTGTGATGATCTGTGTGGTGATCTGTGATGATCTGTGTGATGATCTGTGTGATGATCTCTGTGATGATCTGTGTGATGATCTGTGTGATGATCTGTGTGATGATCTGTGATGATCTGTGTGATGATCTGTGATGATCTGTGTGATGATCTGTGTGATGATCTGTGTGATGATCTGTGATGATCTGTGATGATCTGTGATGATCTGTGATGATTTGTGTGATGATCTGTGTGATGATCTGTGTGATGATCTGTGTGATGATCTGTGATGATTTGTGTTATGATCTGTGATGATCTGTGATGATCTGTGTGATGATCTGTGATGATCTGTGTGATGATCTGTGTGATGATCTGTGATGAACTGTGATGATCTGTGATGATCTGTGTGATGATCTGTGATGATCTGTGTGATGATCTGTGTGATGATCTGTGTGATGAACTGTGATGATCTGTGTGATGATCTGTGTGATGATCTGTGTGATGATCTGTGATGATCTGTGTGATGATCTGTGTGATGATCTGTGTGATGATCTGTGTGATGATCTGTGATGATCTGTGATGATCTGTGTGATGATCTGTGATGATCTGTGATGAACTGTGTGATGATCTGTGTGATGATCTGTGTGATGATCTGTGTGATGATCTGTGATGATCTGTGTGATGATCTGTGATGATCTGTGTGATGATCTGTGTGATGATCTGTGTGATGAACTGTGATGATCTGTGTGATGATCTGTGATGATCTGTGTGATGATCTGTGTGATGATCTGTGATGATCTGTGTGATGATCTGTGTGATGATCTGTGTGATGATCTGTGTGATGATCTGTGATGATCTGTGTGATGATCTGTGATGAACTGTGATGATCTGTGTGATGATCTGTGTGATGATCTGTGATGATCTGTGTGATGATCTGTGATGATCTGTGATGATCTGTGATGATCTGTGTGATGATCTGTGATGATCTGTGTGGTGATCTGTGTGGTGATCTGTGTGATGATCTGTGTGATGATCTGTGATGATCTGTGATGATCTGTGTGATGATCTGTGATGATCTGTGATGAACTGTGTGATGATCTGTGTGATGATCTGTGTGATGATCTGTGTGATGATCTGTGATGATCTGTGTGATGATCTGTGATGATCTGTGTGATGATCTGTGTGATGATCTGTGTGATGAACTGTGATGATCTGTGTGATGATCTGTGATGATCTGTGTGATGATCTGTGTGATGATCTGTGATGATCTGTGTGATGATCTGTGTGATGATCTGTGTGATGATCTGTGATGATCTGTGTGATGATCTGTGATGAACTGTGATGATCTGTGTGATGATCTGTGTGATGATCTGTGATGATCTGTGTGATGATCTGTGATGATCTGTGATGATCTGTGATGATCTGTGTGATGATCTGTGATGATCTGTGTGGTGATCTGTGTGGTGATCTGTGTGATGATCTGTGATGATCTGTGTGGTGATCTGTGTGATGATCTGTGTGGTGATCTGTGATGATCTGTGTGATGATCTGTGTGATGATCTGTGTGATGATCTGTGTGATGATCTGTGTGATGATCTGTGATGATCTGTGTGATGATCTGTGATGATCTGTGTGGTGATCTGTGTGGTGATCTGTGTGATGATCTGTGTGATGATCTGTGATGATCTGTGTGGTGATCTCTGTGATGATCTGTGTGGTGATCTGTGTGGTGATCTGTGTGATGATCTCTGTGATGATCTGTGATGATCTGTGTGATGATCTGTGATGATCTGTGTGGTGATCTGTGTCATGATCTGTGATGATCTGTGATGATCTGTGTGATGATCTGTGTGATGATCTGTGTGATGATCTGTGTTGATCTGTGTGATGATCTGTGATGATCTGTGTGATGATCTGTGATGAACTGTGATGATCTGTGTGATGATCTGTGTGATGATCTGTGATGATCTGTGTGATGATCTGTGATGATCTGTGTGATGATCTCTGTGATGATCTGTGTGATGATCTGTGTGATGATCTGTGTGATGATCTCTGTGGTGATCTGTGTGGTGATCTGTGTGGTGATCTGTGTGGTGATCTGTGTGGTGATCTGTGTGGTGATCTGTGTGGTGATCTGTGTGGTGATCTGTGATGATCTGTGTTGATCTGTGTGGTGATCTGTGTGGTGATCTGTGTGATGATCTGTGTGATGATCTGTGTGATGATCTCTGTGATGATCTGTGTGATGATCTGTGTGGTGATCTGTGTGATGATCTCTGTGATGGTCTATGTGATGATCTCTGTGATGATCTGTGTGGTGATCTGTGTGGTGATCTGTGTGGTGATCTGTGGTGATCTGTGATGATCTGTGTGGTGATTCTCTGTGGTGATCTGTGTGGTGATCTGTGTGGTGATCTGTGTGATGATCTGTGTGGTGATCTGTGTGATGATCTGTGTGGTGATCTGTGATGATCTGTGTGATGATCTGTGTGATGATCTGTGTGATGATCTGTGATGATCTGTGTGATGATCTGTGATGATCTGTGTGGTGATCTGTGTGGTGATCTGTGTGATGATCTGTGTGATGATCTGTGATGATCTGTGTGGTGATCTCTGTGATGATCTGTGTGGTGATCTGTGTGGTGATCTGTGTGATGATCTCTGTGATGATCTGTGTGATGATCTGTGTGATGATCTGTGTGATGATCTGTGTGATGATCTCTGTGATGATCTGTGTGATGATCTGTGTGATGATCTGTGATGATCTGTGTGATGATCTGTGTGATGATCTCTGTGATGATCTGTGTGATGATCTGTGTGATGATCTGTGTGATGATCTGTGTGATGATCTGTGTGGTGATCTCTGTGATGATCTGTGTGGTGATCTGTGTGGTGATCTGTGTGATGATCTCTGTGATGATCTGTGTGATGATCTGTGTGATGATCTGTGTGATGATCTGTGTGATGATCTGTGTGATGATCTCTGTGATGATCTGTGTGATGATCTGTGTGATGATCTGTGATGATCTGTGTGATGATCTGTGTGATGATCTCTGTGATGATCTGTGTGATGATCTGTGTGATGATCTGTGTGATGATCTGTGTGATGATCTGTGTGATGATCTGTGATGATCTGTGTGATGATCTGTGTGATGATCTGTGATGATCTGTGTGATGATCTCTGTGATGATCTGTGTGATGATCTCTGTGATGATCTGTGTGATGATCTCTGTGATGATCTGTGTGATGAACTGTGATGATCTGTGTGATGATCTGTGTGATGATCTCTGTGATGATCTGTGTGATGATCTGTGTGATGATCTGTGTGATGATCTCTGTGATGATCTGTGTGATGATCTGTGTGATGATCTGTGATGATCTGTGTGATGATCTGTGTGATGATCTCTGTGATGATCTGTGTGATGATCTGTGTGATGATCTGTGTGATGATCTGTGTGATGATCTCTGTGATGATCTCTGTGATGATCTGTGTGATGATCTGTGATGATCTGTGATGATCTGTGTGATGATCTCTGTGATGATCTGTGTGATGATCTGTGATGATCTGTGATGATCTGTGTGATGATCTGTGTGATGATCTGTGTGATGATCTGTGTGGTGATCTGTGATGATCTGTGTGGTGATCTGTGATGATCTGTGTGATGATCTGTGTGATGATCTCTGTGATGATCTGTGTGATGATCTGTGTGATGATCTGTGTGATGATCTGTGATGATCTGTGTGATGATCTGTGATGATCTGTGTGATGATCTGTGTGATGATCTGTGTGATGATCTGTGATGATCTGTGATGATCTGTGATGATCTGTGATGATTTGTGTGATGATCTGTGTGATGATCTGTGTGATGATCTGTGTGATGATCTGTGATGATTTGTGTTATGATCTGTGATGATCTGTGATGATCTGTGTGATGATCTGTGATGATCTGTGTGATGATCTGTGTGATGATCTGTGATGAACTGTGATGATCTGTGATGATCTGTGTGATGATCTGTGATGATCTGTGTGATGATCTGTGTGATGATCTGTGTGATGAACTGTGATGATCTGTGTGATGATCTGTGTGATGATCTGTGTGATGATCTGTGATGATCTGTGTGATGATCTGTGTGATGATCTGTGTGATGATCTGTGTGATGATCTGTGATGATCTGTGATGATCTGTGTGATGATCTGTGATGATCTGTGATGAACTGTGTGATGATCTGTGTGATGATCTGTGTGATGATCTGTGTGATGATCTGTGATGATCTGTGTGATGATCTGTGATGATCTGTGTGATGATCTGTGTGATGATCTGTGTGATGAACTGTGATGATCTGTGTGATGATCTGTGATGATCTGTGTGATGATCTGTGTGATGATCTGTGATGATCTGTGTGATGATCTGTGTGATGATCTGTGTGATGATCTGTGTGATGATCTGTGATGATCTGTGTGATGATCTGTGATGAACTGTGATGATCTGTGTGATGATCTGTGTGATGATCTGTGATGATCTGTGTGATGATCTGTGTGATGAACTGTGATGATCTGTGTGATGATCTGTGTGATGATCTGTGTGATGATCTGTGATGATCTGTGTGATGATCTGTGTGATGATCTGTGTGATGATCTGTGATGATCTGTGATGATCTGTGTGATGATCTGTGATGATCTGTGATGAACTGTGTGATCTGTGTGATGATCTGTGTGATGATCTGTGTGATGAACTGTGATGATCTGTGTGATGATCTGTGATGATCTGTGTGATGATCTGTGTGATGATCTGTGATGATCTGTGTGATGATCTGTGTGATGATCTGTGTGATGATCTGTGTGATGATCTGTGATGATCTGTGTGATGATCTGTGATGAACTGTGATGATCTGTGTGATGATCTGTGTGATGATCTGTGATGATCTGTGTGATGATCTGTGATGATCTGTGATGATCTGTGTGGTGATCTGTGATGATCTGTGTGGTGATCTGTGTGGTGATCTGTGTGATGATCTGTGATGATCTGTGTGGTGATCTGTGTGATGATCTGTGTGGTGATCTGTGATGATCTGTGTGATGATCTGTGTGATGATCTGTGTGATGATCTGTGTGATGATCTGTGTGATGATCTGTGATGATCTGTGTGATGATCTGTGATGATCTGTGTGGTGATCTGTGTGGTGATCTGTGTGATGATCTGTGTGATGATCTGTGATGATCTGTGTGGTGATCTCTGTGATGATCTGTGTGGTGATCTGTGTGGTGATCTGTGTGATGATCTCTGTGATGATCTGTGATGATCTGTGTGATGATCTGTGATGATCTGTGTGGTGATCTGTGTCATGATCTGTGATGATCTGTGATGATCTGTGTGATGATCTGTGTGATGATCTGTGTGATGATCTGTGTTGATCTGTGTGATGATCTGTGATGATCTGTGTGATGATCTGTGATGAACTGTGATGATCTGTGTGATGATCTGTGTGATGATCTGTGATGATCTGTGTGATGATCTGTGATGATCTGTGTGATGATCTCTGTGATGATCTGTGTGATGATCTGTGTGATGATCTCTGTGGTGATCTGTGTGGTGATCTGTGTGGTGATCTGTGTGGTGATCTGTGTGGTGATCTGTGTGGTGATCTGTGTGGTGATCTGTGTGGTGATCTGTGATGATCTGTGTTGATCTGTGTGGTGATCTGTGTGGTGATCTGTGTGATGATCTGTGTGATGATCTGTGTGATGATCTCTGTGATGATCTGTGTGATGATCTGTGTGGTGATCTGTGTGATGATCTCTGTGATGGTCTATGTGATGATCTCTGTGATGATCTGTGTGGTGATCTGTGTGGTGATCTGTGTGGTGATCTGTGGTGATCTGTGATGATCTGTGTGGTGATTCTCTGTGGTGATCTGTGTGGTGATCTGTGTGGTGATCTGTGTGATGATCTGTGTGGTGATCTGTGTGATGATCTGTGTGGTGATCTGTGATGATCTGTGTGATGATCTGTGTGATGATCTGTGTGATGATCTGTGATGATCTGTGTGATGATCTGTGATGATCTGTGTGGTGATCTGTGTGGTGATCTGTGTGATGATCTGTGTGATGATCTGTGATGATCTGTGTGGTGATCTGTGTGGTGATCTGTGTGGTGATCTGTGTGATGATCTCTGTGATGATCTGTGTGATGATCTGTGTGATGATCTGTGTGATGATCTGTGTGATGATCTGTGTGATGATCTCTGTGATGATCTGTGTGATGATCTGTGTGATGATCTGTGTGATGATCTGTGTTGATCTGTGTGATGATCTGTGATGATCTGTGTGATGATCTGTGATGAACTGTGATGATCTCTGTGATGATCTGTGTGATGATCTGTGATGATCTGTGTGATGATCTCTGTGATGATCTGTGTGATGATCTGTGTGATGATCTGTGTGATGATCTCTGTGGTGATCTGTGTGGTGATCTGTGTGGTGATCTGTGTGGTGATCTGTGTGGTGATCTGTGTGGTGATCTGTGTGGTGATCTGTGATGATCTGTGTTGATCTGTGTGGTGATCTGTGTGGTGATCTGTGTGATGATCTGTGTGATGATCTGTGTGATGATCTCTGTGATGATCTGTGTGATTATCTGTGTGGTGATCTGTGTGATGATCTCTGTGATGGTCTATGTGATGATCTCTGTGATGATCTGTGTGGTGATCTGTGTGGTGATCTGTGGTGATCTGTGATGATCTGTGTGGTGATTCTCTGTGGTGATCTGTGTGGTGATCTGTGTGGTGATCTGTGTGATGATCTGTGTGGTGATCTGTGTGATGATCTGTGTGGTGATCTGTGATGATCTGTGTGATGATCTGTGTGATGATCTGTGTGATGATCTGTGATGATCTGTGTGATGATCTGTGATGATCTGTGTGGTGATCTGTGTGGTGATCTGTGTGATGATCTGTGTGATGATCTGTGATGATCTGTGTGGTGATCTCTGTGATGATCTGTGTGGTGATCTGTGTGGTGATCTGTGTGATGATCTCTGTGATGATCTGTGTGATGATCTGTGTGATGATCTGTGTGATGATCTGTGATGAACTGTGATGATCTCTGTGATGATCTGTGTGATGATCTGTGATGATCTGTGTGATGATCTCTGTGATGATCTGTGTGATGATCTGTGTGATGATCTGTGTGATGATCTCTGTGGTGATCTGTGTGGTGATCTGTGTGGTGATCTGTGTGGTGATCTGTGTGGTGATCTGTGTGGTGATCTGTGTGGTGATCTGTGATGATCTGTGTTGATCTGTGTGGTGATCTGTGTGGTGATCTGTGTGATGATCTGTGTGATGATCTGTGTGATGATCTCTGTGATGATCTGTGTGATGATCTGTGTGGTGATCTGTGTGATGATCTCTGTGATGGTCTATGTGATGATCTCTGTGATGATCTGTGTGGTGATCTGTGTGGTGATCTGTGGTGATCTGTGATGATCTGTGTGGTGATTCTCTGTGGTGATCTGTGTGGTGATCTGTGTGGTGATCTGTGTGATGATCTGTGTGGTGATCTGTGTGATGATCTGTGTGGTGATCTGTGATGATCTGTGTGATGATCTGTGTGATGATCTGTGTGATGATCTGTGATGATCTGTGTGATGATCTGTGATGATCTGTGTGGTGATCTGTGTGGTGATCTGTGTGATGATCTGTGTGATGATCTGTGATGATCTGTGTGGTGATCTCTGTGATGATCTGTGTGGTGATCTGTGTGGTGATCTGTGTGATGATCTCTGTGATGATCTGTGTGATGATCTGTGTGATGATCTGTGTGATGATCTGTGTGATGATCTGTGTGATGATCTCTGTGATGATCTGTGTGATGATCTGTGTGATGATCTGTGATGATCTGTGTGATGATCTGTGTGATGATCTCTGTGATGATCTGTGTGATGATCTGTGTGATGATCTGTGTGATGATCTGTGTGATGATCTCTGTGATGATCTCTGTGATGATCTGTGTGATGATCTGTGATGATCTGTGATGATCTGTGTGATGATCTCTGTGATGATCTGTGTGATGATCTGTGATGATCTGTGATGATCTGTGTGATGATCTGTGTGATGATCTGTGTGATGATCTGTGTGGTGATCTGTGATGATCTGTGTGGTGATCTGTGATGATCTGTGTGATGATCTGTGTGATGATCTCTGTGATGATCTGTGTGATGATCTGTGTGATGATCTGTGTGATGATCTGTGATGATCTGTGTGATGATCTGTGATGATCTGTGTGATGATCTGTGTGATGATCTGTGTGATGATCTGTGATGATCTGTGATGATCTGTGATGATCTGTGATGATTTGTGTGATGATCTGTGTGATGATCTGTGTGATGATCTGTGTGATGATCTGTGATGATCTGTGATGATCTGTGATGATCTGTGATGATCTGTGTGATGATCTGTGTGATGATCTGTGTGATGATCTGTGTGATGATCTGTGATGATCTGTGATGATCTGTGATGATCTGTGATGATTTGTGTGATGATCTGTGTGGTGATCTGTGATGATCTGTGTGGTGATCTGTGATGATCTGTGTGATGATCTGTGTGATGATCTCTGTGATGATCTGTGTGATGATCTGTGTGATGATCTGTGTGATGATCTGTGATGATCTGTGTGATGATCTGTGATGATCTGTGTGATGATCTGTGTGATGATCTGTGTGATGATCTGTGATGATCTGTGATGATCTGTGATGATCTGTGATGATTTGTGTGATGATCTGTGTGATGATCTGTGTGATGATCTGTGTGATGATCTGTGATGATTTGTGTTATGATCTGTGATGATCTGTGATGATCTGTGTGATGATCTGTGATGATCTGTGTGATGATCTGTGTGATGATCTGTGATGAACTGTGATGATCTGTGATGATCTGTGTGATGATCTGTGATGATCTGTGTGATGATCTGTGTGATGATCTGTGTGATGAACTGTGATGATCTGTGTGATGATCTGTGTGATGATCTGTGTGATGATCTGTGATGATCTGTGTGATGATCTGTGTGATGATCTGTGTGATGATCTGTGTGATGATCTGTGATGATCTGTGATGATCTGTGTGATGATCTGTGATGATCTGTGATGAACTGTGTGATGATCTGTGTGATGATCTGTGTGATGATCTGTGTGATGATCTGTGATGATCTGTGTGATGATCTGTGATGATCTGTGTGATGATCTGTGTGATGATCTGTGTGATGAACTGTGATGATCTGTGTGATGATCTGTGATGATCTGTGTGATGATCTGTGTGATGATCTGTGATGATCTGTGTGATGATCTGTGTGATGATCTGTGTGATGATCTGTGTGATGATCTGTGATGATCTGTGTGATGATCTGTGATGAACTGTGATGATCTGTGTGATGATCTGTGTGATGATCTGTGATGATCTGTGTGATGATCTGTGATGATCTGTGATGATCTGTGATGATCTGTGTGATGATCTGTGATGATCTGTGTGGTGATCTGTGTGGTGATCTGTGTGATGATCTGTGTGATGATCTGTGATGATCTGTGATGATCTGTGTGATGATCTGTGATGATCTGTGATGAACTGTGTGATGATCTGTGTGATGATCTGTGTGATGATCTGTGTGATGATCTGTGATGATCTGTGTGATGATCTGTGATGATCTGTGTGATGATCTGTGTGATGATCTGTGTGATGAACTGTGATGATCTGTGTGATGATCTGTGATGATCTGTGTGATGATCTGTGTGATGATCTGTGATGATCTGTGTGATGATCTGTGTGATGATCTGTGTGATGATCTGTGATGATCTGTGTGATGATCTGTGATGAACTGTGATGATCTGTGTGATGATCTGTGTGATGATCTGTGATGATCTGTGTGATGATCTGTGATGATCTGTGATGATCTGTGATGATCTGTGTGATGATCTGTGATGATCTGTGTGGTGATCTGTGTGGTGATCTGTGTGATGATCTGTGATGATCTGTGTGGTGATCTGTGTGATGATCTGTGTGGTGATCTGTGATGATCTGTGTGATGATCTGTGTGATGATCTGTGTGATGATCTGTGTGATGATCTGTGTGATGATCTGTGATGATCTGTGTGATGATCTGTGATGATCTGTGTGGTGATCTGTGTGGTGATCTGTGTGATGATCTGTGTGATGATCTGTGATGATCTGTGTGGTGATCTCTGTGATGATCTGTGTGGTGATCTGTGTGGTGATCTGTGTGATGATCTCTGTGATGATCTGTGATGATCTGTGTGATGATCTGTGATGATCTGTGTGGTGATCTGTGTCATGATCTGTGATGATCTGTGATGATCTGTGTGATGATCTGTGTGATGATCTGTGTGATGATCTGTGTTGATCTGTGTGATGATCTGTGATGATCTGTGTGATGATCTGTGATGAACTGTGATGATCTGTGTGATGATCTGTGTGATGATCTGTGATGATCTGTGTGATGATCTGTGATGATCTGTGTGATGATCTCTGTGATGATCTGTGTGATGATCTGTGTGATGATCTGTGTGATGATCTCTGTGGTGATCTGTGTGGTGATCTGTGTGGTGATCTGTGTGGTGATCTGTGTGGTGATCTGTGTGGTGATCTGTGTGGTGATCTGTGTGGTGATCTGTGATGATCTGTGTTGATCTGTGTGGTGATCTGTGTGGTGATCTGTGTGATGATCTGTGTGATGATCTGTGTGATGATCTCTGTGATGATCTGTGTGATGATCTGTGTGGTGATCTGTGTGATGATCTCTGTGATGGTCTATGTGATGATCTCTGTGATGATCTGTGTGGTGATCTGTGTGGTGATCTGTGTGGTGATCTGTGGTGATCTGTGATGATCTGTGTGGTGATTCTCTGTGGTGATCTGTGTGGTGATCTGTGTGGTGATCTGTGTGATGATCTGTGTGGTGATCTGTGTGATGATCTGTGTGGTGATCTGTGATGATCTGTGTGATGATCTGTGTGATGATCTGTGTGATGATCTGTGATGATCTGTGTGATGATCTGTGATGATCTGTGTGGTGATCTGTGTGGTGATCTGTGTGATGATCTGTGTGATGATCTGTGATGATCTGTGTGGTGATCTCTGTGATGATCTGTGTGGTGATCTGTGTGGTGATCTGTGTGATGATCTCTGTGATGATCTGTGTGATGATCTGTGTGATGATCTGTGTGATGATCTGTGTGATGATCTCTGTGATGATCTGTGTGATGATCTGTGTGATGATCTGTGATGATCTGTGTGATGATCTGTGTGATGATCTCTGTGATGATCTGTGTGATGATCTGTGTGATGATCTGTGTGATGATCTGTGTGATGATCTGTGTGGTGATCTCTGTGATGATCTGTGTGGTGATCTGTGTGGTGATCTGTGTGATGATCTCTGTGATGATCTGTGTGATGATCTGTGTGATGATCTGTGTGATGATCTGTGTGATGATCTGTGTGATGATCTCTGTGATGATCTGTGTGATGATCTGTGTGATGATCTGTGATGATCTGTGTGATGATCTGTGTGATGATCTCTGTGATGATCTGTGTGATGATCTGTGTGATGATCTGTGTGATGATCTGTGTGATGATCTGTGTGATGATCTGTGATGATCTGTGTGATGATCTGTGTGATGATCTGTGATGATCTGTGTGATGATCTCTGTGATGATCTGTGTGATGATCTCTGTGATGATCTGTGTGATGATCTCTGTGATGATCTGTGTGATGAACTGTGATGATCTGTGTGATGATCTGTGTGATGATCTCTGTGATGATCTGTGTGATGATCTGTGTGATGATCTGTGTGATGATCTCTGTGATGATCTGTGTGATGATCTGTGTGATGATCTGTGATGATCTGTGTGATGATCTGTGTGATGATCTCTGTGATGATCTGTGTGATGATCTGTGTGATGATCTGTGTGATGATCTGTGTGATGATCTCTGTGATGATCTCTGTGATGATCTGTGTGATGATCTGTGATGATCTGTGATGATCTGTGTGATGATCTCTGTGATGATCTGTGTGATGATCTGTGATGATCTGTGATGATCTGTGTGATGATCTGTGTGATGATCTGTGTGATGATCTGTGTGGTGATCTGTGATGATCTGTGTGGTGATCTGTGATGATCTGTGTGATGATCTGTGTGATGATCTCTGTGATGATCTGTGTGATGATCTGTGTGATGATCTGTGTGATGATCTGTGATGATCTGTGTGATGATCTGTGATGATCTGTGTGATGATCTGTGTGATGATCTGTGTGATGATCTGTGATGATCTGTGATGATCTGTGATGATCTGTGATGATTTGTGTGATGATCTGTGTGATGATCTGTGTGATGATCTGTGTGATGATCTGTGATGATTTGTGTTATGATCTGTGATGATCTGTGATGATCTGTGTGATGATCTGTGATGATCTGTGTGATGATCTGTGTGATGATCTGTGATGAACTGTGATGATCTGTGATGATCTGTGTGATGATCTGTGATGATCTGTGTGATGATCTGTGTGATGATCTGTGTGATGAACTGTGATGATCTGTGTGATGATCTGTGTGATGATCTGTGTGATGATCTGTGATGATCTGTGTGATGATCTGTGTGATGATCTGTGTGATGATCTGTGTGATGATCTGTGATGATCTGTGATGATCTGTGTGATGATCTGTGATGATCTGTGATGAACTGTGTGATGATCTGTGTGATGATCTGTGTGATGATCTGTGTGATGATCTGTGATGATCTGTGTGATGATCTGTGATGATCTGTGTGATGATCTGTGTGATGATCTGTGTGATGAACTGTGATGATCTGTGTGATGATCTGTGATGATCTGTGTGATGATCTGTGTGATGATCTGTGATGATCTGTGTGATGATCTGTGTGATGATCTGTGTGATGATCTGTGTGATGATCTGTGATGATCTGTGTGATGATCTGTGATGAACTGTGATGATCTGTGTGATGATCTGTGTGATGATCTGTGATGATCTGTGTGATGATCTGTGATGATCTGTGATGATCTGTGATGATCTGTGTGATGATCTGTGATGATCTGTGTGGTGATCTGTGTGGTGATCTGTGTGATGATCTGTGTGATGATCTGTGATGATCTGTGATGATCTGTGTGATGATCTGTGATGATCTGTGATGAACTGTGTGATGATCTGTGTGATGATCTGTGTGATGATCTGTGTGATGATCTGTGATGATCTGTGTGATGATCTGTGATGATCTGTGTGATGATCTGTGTGATGATCTGTGTGATGAACTGTGATGATCTGTGTGATGATCTGTGATGATCTGTGTGATGATCTGTGTGATGATCTGTGATGATCTGTGTGATGATCTGTGTGATGATCTGTGTGATGATCTGTGATGATCTGTGTGATGATCTGTGATGAACTGTGATGATCTGTGTGATGATCTGTGTGATGATCTGTGATGATCTGTGTGATGATCTGTGATGATCTGTGATGATCTGTGATGATCTGTGTGATGATCTGTGATGATCTGTGTGGTGATCTGTGTGGTGATCTGTGTGATGATCTGTGATGATCTGTGTGGTGATCTGTGTGATGATCTGTGTGGTGATCTGTGATGATCTGTGTGATGATCTGTGTGATGATCTGTGTGATGATCTGTGTGATGATCTGTGTGATGATCTGTGATGATCTGTGTGATGATCTGTGATGATCTGTGTGGTGATCTGTGTGGTGATCTGTGTGATGATCTGTGTGATGATCTGTGATGATCTGTGTGGTGATCTCTGTGATGATCTGTGTGGTGATCTGTGTGGTGATCTGTGTGATGATCTCTGTGATGATCTGTGATGATCTGTGTGATGATCTGTGATGATCTGTGTGGTGATCTGTGTCATGATCTGTGATGATCTGTGATGATCTGTGTGATGATCTGTGTGATGATCTGTGTGATGATCTGTGTTGATCTGTGTGATGATCTGTGATGATCTGTGTGATGATCTGTGATGAACTGTGATGATCTGTGTGATGATCTGTGTGATGATCTGTGATGATCTGTGTGATGATCTGTGATGATCTGTGTGATGATCTCTGTGATGATCTGTGTGATGATCTGTGTGATGATCTGTGTGATGATCTCTGTGGTGATCTGTGTGGTGATCTGTGTGGTGATCTGTGTGGTGATCTGTGTGGTGATCTGTGTGGTGATCTGTGTGGTGATCTGTGTGGTGATCTGTGATGATCTGTGTTGATCTGTGTGGTGATCTGTGTGGTGATCTGTGTGATGATCTGTGTGATGATCTGTGTGATGATCTCTGTGATGATCTGTGTGATGATCTGTGTGGTGATCTGTGTGATGATCTCTGTGATGGTCTATGTGATGATCTCTGTGATGATCTGTGTGGTGATCTGTGTGGTGATCTGTGTGGTGATCTGTGGTGATCTGTGATGATCTGTGTGGTGATTCTCTGTGGTGATCTGTGTGGTGATCTGTGTGGTGATCTGTGTGATGATCTGTGTGGTGATCTGTGTGATGATCTGTGTGGTGATCTGTGATGATCTGTGTGATGATCTGTGTGATGATCTGTGTGATGATCTGTGATGATCTGTGTGATGATCTGTGATGATCTGTGTGGTGATCTGTGTGGTGATCTGTGTGATGATCTGTGTGATGATCTGTGATGATCTGTGTGGTGATCTCTGTGATGATCTGTGTGGTGATCTGTGTGGTGATCTGTGTGATGATCTCTGTGATGATCTGTGTGATGATCTGTGTGATGATCTGTGTGATGATCTGTGTGATGATCTCTGTGATGATCTGTGTGATGATCTGTGTGATGATCTGTGATGATCTGTGTGATGATCTGTGTGATGATCTCTGTGATGATCTGTGTGATGATCTGTGTGATGATCTGTGTGATGATCTGTGTGATGATCTGTGTGGTGATCTCTGTGATGATCTGTGTGGTGATCTGTGTGGTGATCTGTGTGATGATCTCTGTGATGATCTGTGTGATGATCTGTGTGATGATCTGTGTGATGATCTGTGTGATGATCTGTGTGATGATCTCTGTGATGATCTGTGTGATGATCTGTGTGATGATCTGTGATGATCTGTGTGATGATCTGTGTGATGATCTCTGTGATGATCTGTGTGATGATCTGTGTGATGATCTGTGTGATGATCTGTGTGATGATCTGTGTGATGATCTGTGATGATCTGTGTGATGATCTGTGTGATGATCTGTGATGATCTGTGTGATGATCTCTGTGATGATCTGTGTGATGATCTCTGTGATGATCTGTGTGATGATCTCTGTGATGATCTGTGTGATGAACTGTGATGATCTGTGTGATGATCTGTGTGATGATCTCTGTGATGATCTGTGTGATGATCTGTGTGATGATCTGTGTGATGATCTGTGTGATGATCTCTGTGATGATCTGTGTGATGATCTGTGTGATGATCTGTGTGATGATCTCTGTGATGATCTGTGTGATGATCTGTGTGATGATCTGTGTGATGATCTGTGTGATGATCTGTGTGATGATCTCTGTGTGATGATCTCTGTGATGATCTGTGTGATGATCTCTGTGATGATCTGTGTGATGATCTGTGTGATGATCTGTGTGATGATCTCTGTGATGATCTGTGTGATGATGAATGCAGCAGGTTTAACATCACGAGAGAAGTTTCTGGTGTTGATGAACCGCTGTCTGTAAATGAAGTTTGATGTGTTTTCATCATCAGGATGTAGCGGCGCTCTGGCCAAACACTGTGTGTCCGTCTATCCTGAATCCTCCGTCACCATCTTTGACCTTCCAAAGGTCGTGAAGACCTCACGCGAGCACTTTGTGTCACAGCGAGACGACAGGATTCACTTCCATGAAGGTTTGAGAGAATGTGGTGAAATAGTCCGTCATTCTGTATCTGGAATGGTTTAACGTGTTCGTTTAGTGTGTTTAATATAAATGATGAATCTGTTAGATGTATGACTGACACTGTGTCTCTCATGACAGGAGATTTTTTTAAAGATGCTCTTCCACCGGCGGATCTTTACATTCTCGCTCGGATTCTGCACGACTGGACAGACCAGCGCTGTGTGGAGCTGCTGAGGAAAGTTTACACGTCCTGCACACCAGGTACACACACACACACACACACAATGTTTCTTTAATAACATGAAAAGCAGGAGGTTTGTGTGATAGTTTGGTTTTGGGGCAATATATCTATCATTATCATTATGACTACAAAACACCCCATAAAACATGAAAACATATGTGTGTGTGTGTATTCGTATTTCTGTGTGTGCGTGGGCGTGTATGTGTGTGTGTGTGTGTGTGCGTGCGTGCGCGTGCGTGCGTGTGCGTGCGCGTGCGTGCGTGTGCGTGTGTGTTTTTGTTTCTTTGTGTGTGTGTTTGGGAGTGTGTGGAGCACCAGCTGTCAAGCAGGAACTCAATCTCAGACATGAGTGAGCCTGACACCAGTCAAGTGACACACACACACACACACACTTATGATAAACATGATGATGGTGTGTAAACAACACAAAACAGCAGAATAAACCCGATTCAAAAGATCACACTTGTGTGTGTGTGCAGGTGGAGGTGTGTTACTGGTTGAAGCTCTTCTTCATGAAGATAACAGCGGTCCGCTCACCGTTCAGCTTTATTCACTCAACATGTTGGTTCAGACTGAAGGTCGAGAGCGGAAGGGTTCAGAGTACAGCGGTCTGCTCACGGCTGCGGGCTTCACCTGCGTCCACATCCACAGGACCGGAAAGATCTATGATGTCATCCTCGCCCTAAAATAAACACCAACATCAGATGATCGCAGCCACTCAAACCATGACTGTAAAAAAAATCAGGATTCAGGATTCTTTACAGCAACATGAAATGAAAATATTTGTCTCATTGTGAACACACAACAATCTCAGTAATCTTTCAGTGAAATCACGTTTTCAGCTGAGAAATAAGCATATCAACTTTTGTTAAATGACTTAATTCCCATACAGAAACGAATTCATTCAAACGTACGTTACTTTCTAAGTGAAAATAGATAATCATACTTTCCGTTGACAGTTTTATGTTCTTCTCAGTGCTCTTATTACTGTCAAACATAGTTTGTTTCAAAAGACACGGGCCAGTAATATAGTGTGTTGTAACTACTGCTAGTACTTAAAATATACTTAATAACTACTGTTTAAGTACTGTATACTTATTAGTGTTGTTTCTCTCGTATGATCATGAGATTAAAAAGACAGAATTAATGTTTTGACGTGTGTCTCCACAAGAGTTTCAGAAGAGATGACAACAACATCTCAAACTGCTCAGATTTATACCTCACATTCTCAAAGTGAACATTCAAATATTAGAGATTTGAATATGAACTCAAACTAGATGATGTTCTCCACATTCAATTGTCCAGATCTTCATTCTTACTGCCAACAGTTGACTCATATTTATTTATTTTAAGGAGTTTTGGGAGGAGCATCCGAGACGAGGTTGAACTCTAAATGAGGATTCTAATTAAACAAAGAAATGGCCTGAGCTGTAAATGAGCTGTGACACTCTCTCCTCATGAGGGGTGAGCATATTTAATAGCTTTATATTGATATAAATGATTGATTATTTCCTTTCTGCAACAGAATATTCAGCATTTATTATACATGTGTGTGTGTATGAATATGAATGATTGAAATCGTCAGCGGCCCTGACCACAGTGTGTGTGTGAGAGAGAGATTGTGTGTCTACAGGTACTGTAGGTGAGGAGTTTATTTATTTAGTGTGAGAAGTTCTAACACATCAACAGATCTCACATGGATTTACTTTGAGCTCAGCAGTGCTGCAGTAAACTAACACACTCTAATGTCATATATGATGTCTGTCTTTAATTCATACACAAACAGTCAGAAAGAAAACCAAAACACACAAGATAACTTCAGATACACTGGACTAAAATCAGACGTTTCTATAGACAAAAATAGGAAGAAAATGTTTTTCTGTCTGACGTCTCAGCTGATGGATCCGCAGACAGGAAATATCATGTCATTGTGTTCAGAGATGTGCGCATGTATGCTTGAATGTTGTTTCAAACGTGTATTTTGTCTCATGTTTAACATGTACTTTAGCTGTTATTGCTTTCTGAAACCACAATTTATGTTCCTTAAAGGGACAGTTCAACCAAAAAAGAAAATTCTGTCATCATTTCCTCTCCTTCCAGTTGTTCCAAATATGTACAAATTTCTTTGTTCTGATGAACACAGCGAATGATATTTGGAAGAATGCGTATAACCAAACATATTTTCCCCCCATTGACTCCCATAGTAGGAAAAAAACAATGGTAGCTGTCCTACATTCTTCCAAATATCTTTCTCCGTTTTCATTAGAACAAAGACATTTATTCACATTTGGAACGATTCAAAGGAGCGGAAAATGATTTACATTTTTACAGTTGTTGTTCTGCTGTTACACTAAACAAAACATTAGATTTAGTGTGTGTGTGTCACCGCAGCAGATGTTTGAAGGACTGTGAGAGATGTGACTCATACAGAATGTGATAGAGATGAACTCTTGAACAGAATGACACCAGGCTGAATGAAACGTAAAATCAGAGAATAAACCTTGTGAGTTTCTGCTGGATGATGAGAGAAGTTTCAGTGTTCAGTGTCTGAGACACATTTATTATCAGTACAGCTGTGTGTGTGTGTGTGTGTGTGCGTGCGTACAGAAGACGGCTTCACATTTCTCTTCAGTGTACATCAGAGGTGGAAAGTTATTTTTATTCAAGTACATTTTTAAATATCTGTATATTTGATCAGTGTTTTACTTTATAATGTTGTGAATCAACTATATTTCCAAAGGATATGTCCTCTACTCCACTGAATTTGATAAATACATTACATGTTGGATATTTATGATTGGTCTGTTTTACTTAAAATTTGTACTGGAGTAAAAAAAGAAAAAAATATTTTTTTATGTTTTTAATATTGAAGTAAATATGAAATATATTCCCCCCCCAAGAAATCTTTGAGAAATGACCAGTACTGTCTGCCTCTGAAGTCAAAAGCAGAATAATTGATCATCACAGACACAAAACACCTTGAAATCTTCCACCGGCTTTGTGTGTTTGTAGAAGAGAAACACTCAACACAAGAGACATAAATAACATCAGACAGACAAACACAGCCCATAGCATCAGAGAGACAGAGAGAGATGAAGCGCTGACACACTGACGCCGCAGGATCAACCCTTCTGTTCATCATTCACTTCTATTGTGTTGAGTGAGAAACGTACACATGACTTTGTGTTTCTCTGTTCTATAACATCCACAGTCAGTGTACACGCCAGTTGTTCACTTGTGTTTATAAATGAGATGTTTGTTAAACATGATGAACAGATTCACAGATGGAGAACATTAAGAACCGCCCTTCTTCATCTGTGTGTCTCAAAGCCTGCAGGCCATCACAGATATATATAACACAACATGAATACAAGAAGGACTCTTGTATTAAAGAAACATGAATGCTTTTATTATTGCAAATGTTTTTTTATGGAACATTCTGGAAGGATATTGAGGCTTTAAAAAAAAATTGTTTGTGTTGAGCTGTTATTGCATGTGATCAGAGGCTTAGAAATGACAGAGAAAGAATAACACAGTGACAACATGAGATAAACAGTATAAACTTCATAATGCATAATTCTCATACGGGTCATAGCTTAAAGAAGAATTTTGTTTATGTCATATTGTTAACTTTGGTCGAATATTTCCAGTATTTCCACAAATGGATCACATCATCACAGCTGGCAGAAGGAATTCAAGTTATATTTCATACAGGAAAATCATTCATTCAAGTTTACACATCACATTCACCCCAAAATCAAACCAAATGAACTTTTCTCATCTCAGTGTGCTTGAATTCTTCAGAGTTGAAATCACATTACCATCCCCTGCATTCAACTTTTTAAACATTTGCTAAAGTGCATGTAAACACATAATCACACATAACATTTAACAAATCTCTCATGTTTTACATTATTAAGATGTTTTAAACTTTTAAAAGTGACGCAAAGCTTTTCATTTACAACACGACAGACATAAAGATACACATTTAATTTGACATAACACCGTGAGAATATCATCATTAAACATTTTTATATCACAGATCTTCACCTTCCACACATCACTGTTGTTTTATGACTTGGAGTTGTGTTGTTTTTATCATTTAATGGCAGGTTTTCTTGAAAAAGTTTGTTTTAAGAAAATCAAGACAACATTTTGCCGCAGGTGCTGTTTTCAATAAACATGAAATGATCATATAATAGAATGTCTATTATTGATATTTATACCATGGTCTGTTTGAATACTGGATTCTGATGGGCTGGAAGGTGTGCATTAAAAGCCTTTAACACACAGGTAGCTCCAGTCATGAATACATTTTATATTAACAGAGAAAATAACCTCATATTCACCTGTTTGAGCTAAAATGACACCATAAACATCAATAAAAGCTTTAACTTGGTATAAGCGGGGGTATTTAAACGTGGTATAAGAAGGATAATCCCCGGCTAGCACTCCGTCACGGAGGCAACCACCCTCCGCAACGCTCCCACGTTGTGCATTAAAATCCTTTAATAACCGGCTCATTCGAATGCTTGATTCTGATTGGCCAGTCCCGACATTCCAAGGGTTGTTATTTTCAAATAACAACCGCTTAAAACTAATAACACCCTGTAACCCGGCTGCTGCAAATCATTTTTAGGGGGCCGCTTAATATTACACAAACATTAATTTTATATAATAATAACAAAAGATTAAACCAATATGTCTGTTTGTGACGTTTGAGCAGCGTTTTTTACCTTAAAACCGAAAGTAAACTGCTGCACTCAGTAAAAAAAATTGCTTTTTAGTCCAGTTTTATTTCTCATGTGTCAAGTAGGCGTGTAATAAGTGGGATAATGTACAAGCAGCCGGCTGTTCACCAAATGAACCCCTTCAGTGTGACACAAGACCCTCACCTTCACGTCCTGATCACACTGTCAGGGATTATTTCTGTGATAACAACCAGCTGCCTGTACATTATCTCTTATTAACGCACGGCTAGCAGTGAATTATCCCTTACTTAACATATAAACAGTACAATAGATGAGCTGTTTGCATATTCAGTGAAAAATCTGACATTTATCTTCCCGCTGTTGTGAAGATACTGAAGTGCTATAATCTTCGTTTTTGCAACCATACAATAACATTAAGAACAATCTTGAAAGGACATTGCAGACCCACTCATTTCATATTTCACACAAAGATGTGTTTCCCAAAAAAAACCAACGTTTAATGTTAGTTCTTTAAAATACACTTTCACACATGAACACTTATGAATATGTACATTTTCACAGATGATCACAGATAATGTGTGATAAAGTCCTATAAAGTGATGTGCTTGTTATATTACATGTGACGCAAACCTTAACGTTTGTTTCTCTGTGCGTATGTTCATTCAGAACATACGTGCTTCAGAACAAACCAAGAGTGACATCATCATGTCTAGATTGAGACTGAGATGACAGAAATAACCTATAAACCAGAGCCATTGAGAGAGAGTGTTCTGCCAACGGAAGTCCAAAACGCTGGAACATCACGTGATGGAGCCTTCAGATAGTTCCAGGAACTAATATTTTCTCTTTAAATGCTTTATTTTTTCATTTTTTTATTCATTAAATGGCTTTGGTCTTTAAATGGGTTAGAAGTTTACCTCAGTTGGTCCGTTTAGTCCAAATATTTAGGAACTATTGAGAGCCTCCATGAACTGCCATTGCTGTGAAAAAATCGACTCTCTCTCTCAATGGGTCTGCTACAAACTAGAAAAATATATTTTTGTGTTAACATTAGCTAAAAACATCAACTAACAATGAAGAAAACACCAGCGGCATGGATTCATCTGAAACAAGTTAAATAAATGCTGAACTACATTGTTTCTTCATGTCATCTATGAATGAGATCTTACCGTGACGAGTCAGCAGGAGTACAGTGTTTTAGTTTGTAAACGTGAGCGGGTTTGATCATGATATTTCACAGTATATTAATGCATCAATGCTGCAACACAAAACATGTCATCAGTTATTGTGCGTTATACTGATGTTGTGTAGCTAATAAAGCAATCACTGAAGGTCCAGTGATATGACCATTACAACTGTTGTCAATGTGAGAGTTTCATTCCCAAACACATGTTTAATGTCACAGTGAGATCACAGCAATGAGTCGTGGTGAAAACACAAGCTACATTCAAACAAACACACAACAGATGAGAGGTCACTACAGCACAGCGAGGTCACAGGTGTGTCACACACTCTCTGGAAGACAGTACCACACAAACACACTCAGTTTGTGTGATGCTCTGAGCCCTTCTCGAAAAAAAGCGCCTCCATCATCACACCGCACCCAATCACAGTTCTTCGGTATCAAGAGATTGTCAACACAAAGAGAAGGAGTGGAGTTGACTCACGAGTCATTTCAGTTCTGGTGTGATGTGAGCGTGAAGCTCCAGTGAATGTTGAAGGTTCAACAGATCGCATGTGTTCTGCCAGAGTCGTGTCTGAAGATCTTTATCATACGAGTTTGATGAGGATTCAACACATCGTCCTTCATGCAGATAACATCCACTGACTCGCTCCAGATGAGGAGAGAGCGCTGAATAAACCGCCGTCGCTGCCCCGTCGGCCGGAGTCTGATTCAGAAGAAATATATATATGATCACGTCAATCACTCTTTTCTTTTTGTGTGTGAATGCAGTTGTGTCTGATTGTGCAGTTGTGTGTGTGTTCACTGTGCAGTTGGGTGTGTGTGTTTGAGTTTGTGCATATGTGTGTGTATGTACATGTGTTTGCAGTTGTGTGTGTGCAGGTGTGTGTATTCATGTGTTCGTGTGTGTTTGCGTGTGTCGTTGTATGTTTGTTACAGTGAGCGGCGTCTGTAGGGCAAAAGCTTCCCAAAGGTCACGTGATGAGGTCAGAGCCTTAATGATTCATCATCGCACAAAAGAGTGTCTGTTTAAATCAGCTCTGTCGAACACTCTGTGTATGACCACACTCACATATTCTCTCAACACAATCAATGAAGATTCTGTGGTCACTGAATCATGATAAATTCACTTATTGACACGTGTAACAACCTCATAAAACATGTCAAGAACATGTCGGTAAAAAAAAACAAAGACAAAAAAATAATGAAATAAAAATCTCAACGTTTGTGAAACAGACATATTTCGTTTGGGCGGTTAAAATGTGTTTGTAAAGGAATGTGCTGCTGAAATCTCACCTTAAATAAGAAGTGTGCGATGAGTTTGTGTGCGTATCGTGTGAGACAGCAGAGATGAGAGTACAGTCCTGTGTTCACCACACCTGGATCTACAGCGTTGACCGTCACCGGCGCTCCGCTGGACTCAAGCTCCTCACACAGATGATATGTGAACATGACCTGAGCCAGTTTACTCCCGCTGTACGCCTCGTGAGCGCTGTGACACCGTCTGCACATACACACATGACACTGACCCTCACACAATTCAACACAATAGACACTAGAAGTCGACCCAGATGCCTTTTTCAGGGCCGATGTGGATTATTACAGGTCAAGAAGACCGATACCGATATTTTGAACTGGTATATAATAATGTCTGGAGTAAAAATAAAAACTGTCAAAATGAAGAATAACAAGAGCTCTGACAAACACTTTGCCCATAAACCATAATAATTACACACTTACTATAGTGACACAATAATAAACTGTTGCAACACAGTCTCACGGAACTTGTGAAATTGTCACAAACAGTAATCTATTCATTCATGTTCATCAATACCAAATTTCCCCCTTTATTCGTGTCAGTCAGCACGACTTTCCATCAAAAGACTTACATACGCGATATCTTTCACATGTATCATAAGTGTGAATTCCAATGTCCTACGATCTTGTTTGTAGGTTTTCTTGTGATCTGACTTTTCCCCTGTGACGTCAGGTTTAGGGGCGGGGTTAGCGGAGCCATTTATCATTGCTTTGCCACCTCGTGAAACTCGCGTTTTTAGCTAAATAAGCCTTTGCGGCTGTGATTGAAGGATCTGTGTTGATGATCACAAATGAACAGATTTCAGTTCGTGACAATTTCAAGAAATTCCCATGAGATTGGGTTGGATATAGACACCAGATAACAGAGTGTGAAGTCATCCTGACCCTTCAGCATCACATTCACACCATCAAACACAAGACACAAATCCCCAAAATCATCTATTCACTCTCATGACCTCTATGTGACGTCTGTGGAACACAAATCAAGATGTTTTGATGAATGATGAACTTTTCTGTGATGGTCATTTGAATGCTGCGATCATCTGCTTCTCAACCTGGAGTCCACGGATTTTGTGGCATTTTATGAAATATATCAATAAATCAGTCATTTTGTGCAGAAAATAAGACCACCAACAAACAGAATGGATGTTTCAGCATTGTATAACTCAATATGTTTTTGGTTTAATTCAAATGTTTAGTTTAAGACTATTAGTCATTATTTGGGGGTCTGCAAAGTGATGCCCTTGACACAAAGGAGGTCTTACAACAAAAAGGCTTTGAGAACCACTGCTCTACATGACAACATGAATGAATAAGTGAAGACAAAAGCAGAATATGAATATGACTCACTTATGTCCAGTATCACATGTGATTCAGAAAATTCCCTGATATTAAATTCCACTGCATTTATACTCCAGGCAACATCTGATCTCATCTGACGTGATCTGATCTCGTGTGTTTCGCGTCAGGTAAGACTCACTGTGTGTTTATTTCATTTCAATAGGAATGTGTTTTTATACCCACACGTTTTGAAGGTCGTGCAGACGGAGATCAGCAGCGTGGTGTGCAGACGAAGAGACGTTGAGGATTCTAGAATACGACTCATCTTTCCCAGAATGCACCAGGGTTTCCAGCAGCAGGCGGGTCAACAGGAAGTGACCCAG
>CM056456.1:994811-1027311 GCA_029783895.1 Triplophysa bombifrons
ATATTTTCATAAGAGTTGATTTGACTGAGTCGTGATGATATAAAAACATTTAACCAGGTCATGGGTTTGTTCCCAGGGATTCCACATACTAATGCGATGTAAGGCTTTGTATAAAAGCGTCTGCCAAATGCATGAAATGTAAATGATATATTTCATGTTTTATTATATGTTAGTATCATACACACCACTATACACTATTCAAACTTCAGCCCTGATCAGGACGTACACATTTGGATATTCCGAACATTCTCAAATTAATCTCAAGACATTCAATCGTCCAATTTTATTATATAAATGTTATGTTAATAAAGTATAAACTGATGATATCAGATATCAGTGAGTACACATGCTCAATTATGACAAAAATCTAAATCACGATTATTTTGGCCAATATTGAGAACAACATAGAAAACTGAAAAAAACTTGCAATTTAAACTGTGAATTAAACTGAAAAAATATATTAATGAAAAAATAGCACAGCTGAACCATGTGGAAAGGGGTGCGCATTTTATGCAGTTAGATACAATTTATAAATGTATATAATCCGGTGGATTTATACCACAAGAAAAGAGATCCATGCAGAATGGAATGCGACACAATACTTGTTTTACATCCATTCTTTAGTTTTTTTAATTGTTTAAGGCCAAAGTTGACGATAAGGATTAATTTTTGATTAGTTGCACAGCACTACCATGACATCTGTGTTTTAATATCACATTCCATCTCCAGCATTGAGTATTTGTTTATGAACGACACACACACACACATCTGTGACAGCAGATGACAACAAAATCATCTTTATGTGAGTTCTTCCTCATCTGGACTTGTGTAACACTCCTCATCTGTGTTTTCTCCATCTGCTGTCTGTCTGACACAATCTACCCAAACACACATTCTGTCACAGGGTCAGTGTTACTGTGAGGATGATATGACTGTAACACCCTCTACACAACCGGACATGATTTCTCATTCATGATAATAAAAGCGGAAGTGTAACTTTACCTATAATGACAAACATGCCCAGATTCACCAGCTGTCTCACCGTCTCATAGCCCAGTCCTCTGGCACCACCCGTCACTATAGCAACCCTGCCGTTCTGATTGGCCAAAACTGTCAAAGAACAAAAGCCAAGATATATTTCATACTGACACCTCTGTCAGGTCCGCAGAAGCTCTTCTTTTTGATTACCTAGTGTTTAACTTATATCTAAATGCAGTGTATATATAATAGGGAATGAACGATCATAGTAAAGCACTTGTCCAGTAAAGTTGAGGAAGTAACCGGAAGTGTTGTGTGCGCGCGACGCGAGCGTGTGATGACATCACAAACCTGGTAAAAGGAAACTTGTGTTCCACAACTGATAGAGTAAAACCTTCAGACCGGTGAAATAAAGCTTCAGGACGGGAATCACGCGTGACACGATCCACATGTTTACTGTTGACTTCAGCGTCACGAGCGCGCGCACGCACGCGTGTGTTTTCTGTAAAGAGACCCAAGTGTGACGTGACTGACGTTTTCAGTTCCGCTACATACAGTAAACATTATAATAAACTTCTCTTCATGTTTTCCGTTAACAAGACAAATGTTGAATATTATAACAACATTACACGCGCACTTCTCTGTCTATAGCAAAGTACACCGGGGCAAGTTGTCACACGTTATTATTATGAATATTTCTCGGGGTAAATTGTTAAAAGTCGTTTTCTGTGTAGACACAATTCTTTAAATCTTCCTTTACAAAAAAATCTGCTGTACATTTATATTGTGATTTGTCAGGAGCACACATCATAGACACAAATCAGAAATATTACTTAAAATAATTTAATGATATCATTTAATGCTGTTTTGTGTCATGTAATATAGATGTGAATAGATAGCGGCTATAAAAGTGTTAATTTCCAGCAGTTAGACATAATCACGACCGAATCAAGATATTTGACCTTGTTGTCTGTACTAAATCACTGACGTCAGACATCATGTACTAGAACACAACAAACATGTGTTGTCATGTGTCATTTATTCAAGCAATATATGGATAAGATTATTCTGTCTTAAGAACACATGTGTGTGTGTGTGTGTGTGTGTGTGTGTGTGTGTGTGTGTGTGTGTGTGTGTGTGTGTGTGTGTGTGTGTGTGTGTGTGTGTGTGTGTGTGTGTGAGGTTAAGATCTGATTTACATTCACAGGAGGTGTTGAGTCATCTTATCCTCTCCTCAAGTCTCTGTGAGTTTTGTGCCGCAGGGCGTGTGTGAACCTCCTTCAGCTTCAACACAACTGAATGTGTGACATGCATTTGTATAAAGAAAAATTGAAAAAGAGCATCTCGCTGTTACTTGAAGTCATATCAAGATCTCATCACATGACCCGATGACAGTTTCTCTTCTTTGTTGATATAGAAACTAGAGATGGATCATACTTGTTTGTTTGTTTGTTGCTCGATGTTGTCAGCTGAAGCAAGAGCTGGTGATTTAACAACTAAAATCATTTTCTGTTTTAGTGAGCTGTTCTCAAACTAATGTTCTACTGGTGGTCAACAACGAGATACACAAACTCATTTGTTACAAGAGAGACTGTTAAACATGAATAAGCAAAAACATGTTTAATATTAATATGTCCGTTTGTCTAGTTCTGTTGTGAACACACCAAACAACAAGATATTAAACATTAATAAGTCTCTTCCTTTTCCTTCATAAACACGCACGCACAAACAAACACTTTGTTTCTACATTTACTCTCTTTATAGTGTCCTGTGCAAAGCATGCTGGGAAACTTGAGCTCAGTTTAACGTCACACAAATCATACTTGTAGACCAGATTATGATAGATTAACTGAATACAACAACACAATTGTGGCAAAAGTAAATCATTAAGTGAATTTGTGTCTGTGTAACACAACAGCTCCCGCGTGTGGTATAATGGACTCCAGAGACAGAAACATCTCATCTGATTCAAATCTCAATTCACATCCACAAACATGCAGTTAAACTGCAATTTGACATAACGCCACACTCACTTATTCTATTTATAAAGCTTTTTGCCGTTTGCGTGTCTCGTGTCATTATATCATACGTGTCGCGCAGCAGCAGCTTGTGTGGAAGAATTCACTTTCAGCTGAAAGTGAGCGTTTGGTGGTTTTTGCATTAGCAGAAACATGGTCTGCTTTCAATTTCTCCCACGAGAAGGTGCCTGGCCCACTTTCTATTGCACTTTCTCCATTACATGTTCCTGAAGTTTCTTATCTTTGTTGCCGCCTCCCCGGCCTGAGCAAACACAATCTCTCCTCTCTGTCAGTCCAGAGCAGACATGAAGATGTTGTGCTGCTGAACCACAGAGATGTTTGACTGATGCTGACTGAACACTGCCTGAGTCTGCTGCTGCTTCACTGACTTCTCTTCTCACTTATACACCCACACACGCACAAAAACACACACACACAAAAACACACATACACACACACAAAAACAAACAGACACACACACATACACACACAAACAGACACACACACACACAAAGACAGACACACACACCTCAAATGTATATTATTAACTCTGGAGGTTATAATATCGAACAGTCGAGGCAGTGTTGGGTGTCACTAGTTACTAAGTAATCAGTTACTATAATTTAATAACTTTTCTCTTTAAAAAGTAAAGTAAGGGATTACTCTTATTTTGTCTGTTATTTGATTACGGTTACTTCTGATGTAATTCAACTAAATACTGTGTGTAATATATGTGTGTGTAATATATGTGTGTGCAATAGTGGAATTGACATCAAAATTCAAAGTCTAACTTTATAATCTGTGCTTTAATGTATAAATTACATTTGTAATTAATAAATTATTAGATTTTTTATATTATTCAAATTAATTTATTAGATAAACCCCATTGAGATGCACCATTTCGTTTTCAAGGGGGTCCTGATACATAGGTGTCTCAAAACAAAACATACATTTACATTATATTATTTATATAATATAATATTTATCATTTATAATTTATAATTATATTATTTATTTGAAAGTATTAAAAGAGCTGTTTCATGTCTATCCTTGAATCACTGAACTCATCAAGGTTGATGTAGGATATACAGACAGACAGTAGAAAGTTAATACTTTGTGAAGACAGTCACTTGTACAGTGATGTTATAACACTATTGAATATGTCATTAGTAACTAATAATTCATAACTTTTTCAGAGTAACTAACCTAACACTGGTCTGTGGTTAGTCGTCACGTCAAACGTCATAATCTTAAAGAGCTGTCAAAAGTTTAATAATGAGGCCGATGTTTTTAGGCCAAGGTTGGTTTTAAACACATACAGTAGTTAAAAACTCCTCAAATAAAGTATATTTTGGAAAAGTTTTTGTGGATTTAATGATCCATACTACTACATGTTTTTGTATGTATATATCAATTTAACAATCAAGCACAAACACGCTTGCACACATTAAAGTCAACTATTAAAAATACATGTGAACTGAAGTAGTTTTTTCAGGACTATTGGTCATGTGATTTTGTGCCCTTTCATAATAACGTCGCTGTACAGACCTTGCTTGTAAAACCTTCAACATCCTGTTTACTGTAACAGAAAACTCTTGTTATGACAACTTACCCCATCGAGTGCGTGTTGCGTTCAATAAATCATATAATTTATTCTGGGCATTACTGATGACGTGTGTTCAGTTATTTTAAGGTTTGTGTCTAAACTCAAACACAAGCTGAGAAATACTGCCTGTGCACAAAAGTGTGACAACTAGCCCCGGTTATTATCAGGCATCACAGGGTCATCAGTTATCCTGAATCCTGAGATGAGCTGATATACGAGTGGCCGGGGGTCCATTAATCAGACGTCATTAATAATGTCTTGTGTGAAGAACGGACCATTAAAACCTGTGGATGGCCAGATGAGTGAGAAGTGGAACAGCGCACAAACAGAAGTGCTTCTTATCTGATGTTGTATTTTTCAGTATGGAATGTCTCTGTCAGGTCCCCTCCGGCTCACACGGTTCGATTCAGCACTGCAATAAACATTCATTCACTCAGCTGTTATTCATTTGATCTAAATTCACGTCTGCTCAGCAAATATTATTTGACATTAACATGAATAAATTGGCGTGAGATGAACGTCTCTCCAGGAAAGCGGCGGATGTAAATGCAAAAGTGAGTGTGATAATAGGAGCTTATCCTAAGATGTGTGTTGTGAACCCTGCTAAAATGAGATGAGTTCAACAGTGTGCCGCTCGCACCACCGCCGCAGTGTGGGGATATTTGCATCTGCCCTTGGCTTCTCCTTCAGAACCCCATAATGGCCATCTTAACCAATAATGTGTGATGTTGAGCATAAAGGGAACATGAAATAAGTAAGCATCATTTACCCTCTACACAAAATACGTTATGCCCCAGACTAACACAGCGAGGGTGATACGGTGGAAAAATGAAGCATATGAATGTGGACACCAGAAAAGGAGCACCACGCTGCCATCTTCAAGTCTCACAGCTGCATGAATATAAAACTTAAAAGTTTAAAGAATAAATATCTGCAAAGATTCCCTCAAAGACAAGAGAAGGACGTTCATCCACTACTGAAATACTCAATATAATACAGAAAAGCAAAAACATAAAACTGTTAGCCAGGATATAGTGCTATGAAGTAGACTACAAAGATTATGACAAGAAACAACGTCAAAGAATGTGCTGTGAACTATTGATGAAAACAATCATCTTGATATCATCATGCTGTAATGCACGATAACCTTCTGATCATTGCGCGTAACCTTTACGCGTGAACGGACCGATGACAAACACTAGTCTCTCTTACGGTCGTTAAGTTACGTTTTTTCCTCGATAATAATAAAAAACAAAAGATTTTCAATTAAAATGTAAATGTGTGTTTTCCATCATCTTTACGCGCTGGTGATGTTGATGAGAACACATGCACAAGTCGAACTGTTTCCACTCAAATGTGTTTCACTCATTTAATCGTTCAGTCTCGCGACTTCACACGTAATCGACACGATTAAGACGCTTTGATGAGGTGTCACTCACACTTCATTGACAATAGCCTTGTTCTCATTTAGACCAGTTTAATGCTCATGAAACGGACCGAATACGCTTCATTTTAAAGCCACAATGGATGCGATGGTGAGCATCAGGATGGAGAGATAACGCGTCTTACCGGGGTCACCCTGACATCTCCATCTGATCCACAGCCTCGGTCTCTAACATCATCAGATGCCGTGATCACAGTCCACGTCTCTGCATATATACCACAAGATCACATAGAGGATGAGCAAAATGGCAAAAATGAAAAGAGCTACGAGGATGGCTTTAGTGACCGGCGATATAAGAGACTGCATGTCAGCAGCGGAGCTCAGATCTCCTCGCGAGCGCTTTCACATCTTCTGCCCTCGCGCTCCGTGGAAACGATCGCCATAAATCCCCGCCGTTCGTGTTTAAGACAAACGAGGTGCTTTAGTTCCCGGAGGAGATCTGATGTGGAACAGGTTGCTTCATGTCAACTTCATCAGATGGGTTTGTCCAATCAAGCCGCGCGTGAAGGGGAGACCACCGAGTCTTAACATCATCGATGTAAAAAAAACCTTTACGTGTCACTTCATGTGTTCATTCATAAATGCTTGTATGGATGGAGACTATTCATAGAGTCTCTGCAGTAGCAGGTGTCCTTTGTCTGCTGTGTGTCGGTGTGATGCGTGTCATGAATATGAGAATATTAAAGATGGGTGTTGAATGGACAGTGAAAATAAATCTGCACGTGTCGAAACATGAAAGAAATCTTAGAGTTTGGATAAAACATGAATTTGCAAAATAATACGTATTTAACCCCTTTCTTTGTTCAGTACACTGTAAAAAATGAGCTAACCTGATGCAGTAAGACTTTTGTGCTGACTCGAGGTATATTATTTAATTCTTCAAAGTAATGATACTTTGTTTAACCTACTTAAATTTGTTTGTTTATGTAATGCTGAATGAGTTATTTTCTAATAAAGATATATTTGTCACACCGATTACTGTTGTTCAGGGAATTAATATATTTCTGTTGTATGGATGAAAAATGTTAAACTAGCAAAATTAAATATTCCAAATACTATTCTATAATTATTGTTATATATAATAATAAACAAATGCATTTGTCTTTTACTTCAATTGTAAATGTTTTCTTTCTCAATCAGACCCATTTTTGATGAAATAACTGTTTGTGTTTGTATTCCAGCTGGAACATGGTGTCATGCACTTACAACTCAACATTGAACACACAAATCTCAACAATGGTAACAATCAAAAACCATCATTCATTAAAAGAACTCTAAACTCAACAGATAATAAACAGTAACAACCATATTAAAACACAAATTAAGCCAGCAAGAACTAAACCACTCATCTGTAAAAGAAAAACAAATAAGAAACACAGAATTGAACATGCTGCAATGCATCTTGGGAGCTTTCAAACTCTTGCAATATTGCTTGTTCAGAACACTGTTTCTGTATTCTGAACTGTTTCTGACGCATTTTGGCCCAAAACTTGAGAAACTAAGCCCAGTCAACAAAATAATCTTTGTTAGAAACATGTTTAGGCAAATTTTGTTCAGTATATGCAAAACATTAACTTGACTCCTTTAACTAAAAATGCTATGTTCACGTTACTTATTTATCTTTGTAGGGAGAAGTTGGATTTTTTACGGTCAAATGTTTGCTTTAGTAAACTGTAGTAAAATGCCTTCTCAATCATGTTCAGGCCTCATACTAAAGTATACAGTATTTACTATAGTAAGTAATAGTATTCTATAGTATTTCTTAGTGTGGTTATAACGTGTTTTTCAAAAAAACAAATGAATGCATTTAAAAAGTGTTAAGGAAACTTTATTTGATTGGTTTTCTGTGAATGGCTCTACAAGAAAGCCAACGACCTTAAAGAGAGTTCTATCAATCTCGTTGAATGACTTTACTGCGTTTACCCGCTGGGGGGCTCATCTTAACTGTGTAATGTTACCTCACTAAAGCTTTAAGAGGGAATTTCCCCAAACTGCTCAAATGGGAACGAATCCAAAGAATCGAGAGCCGTCAGAACACAGGCGATGTCTTAAACTCTAGTGAGCTGCAATGCCGGCGCGCACATGATGCCCATCAATGGTGTTTTATGGAGCTCAGTGGAGTTTGAATGACGGGCGCTATTGTGGCGCAGAGGTCTGGAGAGGGCAAAGAGGCTTTTGCATCATGTCATGCATGCCTGACTCGTTCACTATAGGAAAGGCAGAAATAATAGACGAATGCACTCACTGTTGTGTTAATGAGATGGAAACAGAGACGCATGACGCGAACTGCGCTTCTGTCGAACCATTTTATTTTATTTTATTTTTGAAAGTAATAGTGTCAAAACATAGATATAAACTAACACTAGGGGAAGTTTACGAAAACACATTATAGAAATTAAAACAATTCAAGTTTTCAGTGCGATTTGGTTAAAAGAAAATCGAATTGAATCAACATAAAGTTCTATTTATTTTTCAACGAGTTTTCTTCCAGAAAATTTACATCCGTGTATGAAACTTTGCTAACAAAAGGATCAAATTAATAATACAAAAGCAATAGCTATGCATGGGAAATTCTTTGATTCTCCAAAACACCAAAAATAGGCTATATGCTTCCAAAATAAAACAAAATCTTTATCAATATTCTTAATAATAAAATCACTAACATTTCCCCAAAAAGGTTTCACAAATAGGCATAACCAGTAGAAATGAACAAAAGTTTCTAAGCAATTATTACAAAAAGTGCAATTCGTATCTTTCTTTATCATTTTTACTTTTCATAAGGAAATCATTTGTGAGGTAGATTCTATGAATAAGTTTTAATGTAACTTCCTTGATGTTGGTTGTGACTATATTGATTGGGAAGCAGCCAAACCTTTTTCAACTCAATATACAATCTGTGAACCGGTTACAAAATAAATGGGCAAAATAAATAAACACAGGGCAAAGATTGAAAGTTTCTTTAAAATAAAGTTCTTACACTGACCGATTTCACCTGCACAGGTAAAAAACACTATATGGACACAATTGAGTGTTCATTCTTTGCTGGTGTCTAAATAAAGTGCACATTTTATGAGATATAGCATCAAAACTCTGGAATAATGCTTTAGTGGTATTAGGATGATGTAAAAACCTGAAACTTCGTCAAAAGGAAACCATATGAATTTATTAACTGATCTAGCAGAATTAAACCGTTCATAAATCAAGAAAAAGAGATTTACGCTTAAACACAATTATTCCATGTATAATATCTGCGAGAAATGGTGTCGCACCCTCACGATATATCAGGTTAAAGATACTCGTGCATCCTCTCGTGTGACACAGAATGGGGGGCCATGCAATTTGATCCCACACTAGTCAATCCCACTCGCGGGTGGGCGGGACGCTGGAGATCTGACACACCCGTTGAAGTTTTACAACAAAAGATTGCGTGAAAGTTGCTCATGAAGAAGTGCGCGCATACGAGCCCATTCAAACCCGCAGACCTGAATTAAACCTCCATTATCACTGTAAAGAACTTTCTGTTTGAGATCTTATTCAACTCACTTTCATTCAAGCCACAATGATGTCATACTGCTGGATCTTCATCTTGGGAAGTTTAATCGTCACTGGAGTGAAGACGCAAGGTAAGACTTTACTGAGTTACCTACACACTAGAAGAACACAAAGGACATGTGAAAACTTACAGAAGACATCAACACAATCCAGTTTATCTTTAAAGTATCCGTTTAGATGAATGAATGTGATATAGGAACATCTCATCTTGAATGTTTTCTCTCTCTTTCTAGTCGAACGAATTTATTTCAGCTATAGGATCACATGCTCTACACAAAAGGATCATCAAACCCTTCATCGGTCATTTATGTACATGTATGACTGTAAATGTATCCGTCATAAGTGTTGAAACTCTTATTGTTCAACTCCAGATTCTTAGAGTTTGAGAACATGTTGAAGTTGTAAAGTTTGATCACATCTGGCTGAGCTCAAGGCATTTATCACCATTTGTACATGATGTTCTTCTCTAGACGCCCGGATACTTCCTCCACATCTTCATCATTTACACAACATCATTGATCATGATATATTAATGATGAGAGCAGATGTAAATGTTTAAGTGCTCATTTGAATATTGGGTGTGTGTATGTCACGTGTCTTTCGGTTAATATCAGTTGAAGAGTGTAAATATTCATCATTGAGTTCTGTATTGAGGAAGAATTAAAGGACAGCGGCAGAAACTCAATCTAGTCCCAGCTGTAGACCGCACCCTACATAGACAACACCTAGTTACCAAAGAGAGCTCGATGGACCCTGAGGAGTTGGTCTCTCTCTCTCTCTCCCTCCCTCCCTTGCTCGCTCTCTCTGTCTTTTCCTCTCTCTCTCTCTCTCTCTCTCTCTCTCTTTCCCTCTCTTTTCCTCTATCCCTCTCTCGCTCTCTCTGTCTTTTCCTCTCTCTCTCTCTCTCTCTCTCTCTCTTTCCCTCTCTTTTCCTCTATCCCTCTCTCGCTCTCTCCCGCTCTCTCTCTCCTGGTGTGAGTGAGACAGGGTGAATGTGACACTCCGTGTGTGTGTGTTTTGGGCAGGTGTGTGGCCCAGCGGCTCTCTCTCTCTCTGTCTCTCTCTGTGCCTCTCTCTCTCTCTCTCTCTCTCTCTCTCTCTCTCTCTCCATCTCTCTCTCTCTCTATCAGATTCAAACCTCTTTTGTGTGTGTAAATCTGACAAGCGTTCACTGCGCCAACATGATCTGGTGTATAAGATCTGGAGGGGAAACACACAGAACTCAGAGGAGATGTGTTACATAACAGATTCACGTCACATTACAACACACATGAAGAAAACTGAACAGATCTCTGGACTTCCAACATACGATTAAACAGCACAGACGGACTAAACGCCAAACCACCACATTTGCATTAAAACCGAAACCGCATCTGTTTAAGCAAAACAAATCAAAGATGATGTCACGCTGTGTGTTTTTGATAGGTCAAACCATGCGTGTGTGAAGACACACACACCATCTTCAGACTTGATAGAAAAATATCAGAAATGTCATTCAAACTATGAAGAGGCATAAAATGTGATCTGGTGATGTTAAAGCGTTCATACACGAACACAAGCCTTCCGATTACATGAAACATCCATCCAGCGGTCCACATAAACAGAAACGACATAATCAATTCTTACATTCTTGTCATGGGTTAGTTGTGGTTGTATATCAGGTTATTAACTCATTGTGTTTCTGTTGAATTTCTGCAGAAGATGAAGGTGAGGAGAAAACCGGTACGTTTGAATCACTTTACCAGAGAAGAAGGGTGTGGTCACACAGTTTACTGCTCATCTTCTGTGCCAAAGCAATAAAACATAAAAAGTGAAGGATTTTACAGCTATTGTGTCAGGTTTCCTCATGATAACATGATATGTTTATTCTCTTGAACCTTTGACGTATATCACAGACAGATGATGTTCTCATTTTCTTTTGCCACATCCAGAGACCCCCGCAGACGACGCTGCACCTGAGGAAGAGCAACTATCACCAGCGGCGTCAGATGATGGTGATGATGGTATACTCTCATTTATACAGCAGAGCTCTGATCAATACAAAACACATAGTTATCTATTATACACGTACGCTTTATTTATTCAAATAGACATCTGTCACTTGATAGACATGAGCCAACATGAGCCCTCATCCATAAAAACCATAAACAGAACAAGGTGAAGGACACGAGGAGTGAGTCAGACTGAAGACATACGGGTTATGAAGTGAACAAAAGAATCTGTCAGAACAAACATTTCTGCCAGTCTCATGTCCTTGAGGCAGCACATCTGCCGAACCCTTATCCACCTTTAAGTGTACTTACAAAACTTCACTTCTGAGTGATGTTCAGTTCCTGCTTTAAACTAAAGCAACCACACTTCAAGTGCATCGGTATTAAGTAGATTTAAGTTCAAGTATATTTTGAAGTACACTAATACAAGCAGTATACTTGTAAGTGAACCATTTCAATACTACTTCAAAGTTAAAAGTGTGCTTTATGTATATCTCAAGTAGAACTGGAAGCAGAACTTTTGCATTTGTACTGTTCAATACTTACAGCACATTTTACACACTCTGAAGTTAACTCGAAGTTAATTCCTAGTTTAGTCGTTTTTACACATTTAGTATACCTGTACACTGTTTTCATAAATTTACTTGTAAGTAAACTGAACATACTCAAGAGTTCACTCTTTAAATATTATTTTGCACTTGAAGAACACTACTGTGTACTGTGAAATAAATTCCTATGAACACTGTGCAGAAAGAAGGATCAGTTTCAGTATCTCGTGAGCTTTCAAGTGGAGTAAAAATATTTAAAGAGTACATAACTAGGGATTTTTAAGGTCGTACTTTGGTTTATGGAGTCTCCAACAACAAGTTTATGTACATAGAAGGTGTTAAAACACTATTATTTCATAATAAACGGCAGTTATTCTTACCTTACTTCTTTACAGACTCTCAAAGATTCGTTCGGCGATTCATCTGTCTAATATCCTCCTTTCTACTCGCCTAGTCTGACAGACCATCCTTGTTCAGATGGTCTAGTCTGATGTGATTGGTCAGAAGGTCTAGTCTGATGTGATTGTTCAGATGGTCTAGTCTGCTGTGATTGGTCAGATGGTCTAGTCTGATGTGATTGTTCAGATGGTCTAGTCTGATGTGATTGGTCAGATGGTCTAGTTTGATGTGATTGTTCAGATGGTCTAGTCTGATGTGATTGGTCAGATGGTCTAGTCTGATGTGATTGTTCAGATGGTCTAGTTTGATGTGATTGGTCAGATGGTCTAGTCTGCTGTGATTGGTCAGAAGGTCTAGTCTGCTGGGATTGGTCAGATGGTCTAGTCTGATGTGATTGGTCAGATGGTCTAGCCTGATGTGATTGGTCAGATGGTCTAGTCTGATGTGATTGGTCAGATGGTCTAGTCTGATGTGTTTGGTCAGATGGTCTAGTCTGATGTGATTGGTCAGATGGTCTAGTCTGCTGTGATTGGTCAGATGGTCTAGTCTGATGTGATTGGTCAGATGGTCTAGTCTGATGTGATTGGTCAGATGGTCTAGTCTGATGTGATTGGTCAGATGGTCTAGTCTGATGTGATTGTTCAGATGGTCTAGTCTGATGTGATTGTTCAGATGGTCTAGTCTGCTGTGATTGGTCAGATGGTCTAGTCTGATGTGATTGGTCAGATGGTCTAGTCTGATGTGATTGGTCAGATGGTCTAGCCTGATGTGATTGGTCAGATGGTCTAGCCTGATGTGATTGGTCAGAAGGTCTAGTCTGATGTGATTGGTCAGATGGTCTAGCCTGATGTGATTGGTCAGATGGTCTAGTCTGCTGTGATTGGTCAGATGGTCTAGTCTGCTGTGATTGGTCAGATGGTCTAGTCTGCTGTGATTGGTCAGAAGGTCTAGTCTGCTGGGATTGGTCAGATGGTCTAGTCTGATGTGATTGGTCAGATGGTCTAGCCTGATGTGATTGGTCAGATGGTCTAGTCTGCTGTGATTGGTCAGATGGTCTAGTCTGCTGTGATTGGTCAGAAGGTCTAGCCTGATGTGATTGGTCAGATGGTCTAGTCTGATGTGATTGGTCAGATGGTCTAGTCTGCTGTGATTGGTCAGATGGTCTAGTCTGCTGTGATTGGTCAGAAGGTCTAGTCTGATGTGATTGGTCAGATGGTCTAGTCTGATGTGATTGGTCAGATGGTCTAGTCTGCTGTGATTGGTCAGATGGTCCAGCCTGATGTGATTGGTCAGATGGTCTAGTCTGATGTGATTGGTCAGATGGTCTAGTCTGATGTGATTGGTCAGATGGTCCAGCCTGATGTGATTGGTCAGATGGTCTAGTCTGCTGTGATTGGTCAGATGGTCTAGTCTGATGTGATTGGTCAGATGGTCTAGTCTGATGTGATTGGTCAGATGGTCTAGTCTGATGTGATTGGTCAGATGGTCTAGTCTGATGTGATTGGTCAGATGGTCTAGTCTGATGTGATTGGTCAGATGGTCTAGTCTGCTGTGATTGGTCAGATGGTCCAGCCTGATGTGATTGGTCAGATGGTCTAGTCTGATGTGATTGGTTAGATGGTCTAGTCTGCTGTGATTGGTCAGATGGTCTAGCCTGATGTGATTGGTCAGATGGCCTAGTCTGCTGTGATTGGTCAGATGGTCTAGTCTGATGTGATTGGTCAGATGGTCTAGTCTGCTGTGATTGGTCAGATGGTCCAGCCTGTTGTGATTGTTCAGATGGTCTAGTCTGCTGTGATTGGTCAGATGGTCTAGTCTGATGTGATTGGCCAGATGGTCTAGTCTGCTGTGATTGGTCAGAAGGTCTAGTCTGATGTGATTGGTCAGATGGTCTAGTCTGATGTGATTGGTCAGATGGTCCAGCCTGTTGTGATTGTTCAGATGGTCTAGTCTGCTGTGATTGGTCAGAAGGTCTAGTCTGATGTGATTGGTCAGATGGTCCAGCCTGTTGTGATTGGTCAGATGGTCTAGTCTGATGTGATTGGCCAGATGGTCTAGTCTGCTGTGATTGGTCAGAAGGTCTAGTCTGATGTGATTGGTCAGATGGTCTAGTCTGATGTGATTGGTCAGATGGTCTAGTCTGCTGTGATTGGTCAGATGGTCTAGTCTGATGTGATTGGTCAGATGGTCTAGCCTGATGTGATTGGTCAGATGGTCTAGTCTGCTGTGATTGGTCAGATGGTCTAGTCTGATGTGATTGGTCAGATGGTCTAGCCTGATGTGATTGGTCAGATGGTCTAGTCTGCTGTGATTGGTCAGATGGTCTAGTCTGCTGTGATTGGTCAGATGGTCTAGTCTGCTGTGATTGGTCTATCGCTAATGAGGCTCACAAGCGCCAGTGTTTGGGGGAGAAGAGTGAAGTTTTGATGGACAGTCCTTGCAGAATGTAGGCGGGATTAAATGTAGTGACTTACATCTGTAGCGGTTGGCGAATCGGACTAGTGACGACTCGTTTGAGTGATTCAGAGTCGACTCCATGTTTTCCAAGACAATAACTTTGTTGTTGATTCACCTTCAGATTTACAGCGTGGCAGAATGCTTACTTTCAAACACGCCAACATTACACACTTATGAACTGTCATTTACATAATCTCATGTTATGTACTCTTTAAAATCTAAGACTGAAGTATGTGGTGCTTTGTGTAGAAGTTTAGATGGTGGATAATTGAATGAAAAATCTAAATCTGTTTAGATTTAGACTTTATAGTTTTCTTGAATGTTTGTGTCATCATCAGATTGAAAATAGGAATGTTGTGAAAAAGAATAGTTTGCACCTCCTCGTGTCTGGAACACTCAAACAAAAACCGTCTCTGAGATATGAGTCAGCACACCAGATGAATTCTGTAAATGAAACTTAAACTTCATCTCTGTTAAATCTGGGTCATCATGAGGTTTTAGTGAGTAGTTTAACATCTGTCTTTCTGCCACACACATTTAATGTCAAAGCTGGATTTTCTGATGAAAAATAGCAGGTTAGGTAGGTTTTGAAGCATGGTAGCTGGTTTGTGCTTGTTCAAGCTGGTCCTAAACCAGCACAAACCATCTTAAACCAGCACAAACCAGCTGCCATGGTTCCAAACATACCTAACCAGAATATGCTGTTGTTCAACAGGGTTTCCTCTGACTCTGTGATGTTATTCAGATTGATGTGAAATGTGTTAGATTCTGTGTGCCGGTGTAACAGGTTTGTTCTTGATGACTGTGGATTTTTCTCATGTTATGTTGGAAAGTGTTCTGACATGTAACACAGTGATTTTTTACACACAGACGCAGCGCAGGATCAAGACGAGCCCAATGCCGAAGGTAAGAACTGTTACGACATGAGAGCATCTCCCCCCGCAGGGATTCACCTTCACCTGCGTGAAACTCACTTACAGCTTGTAGAACGCTTGAGGCCGAACGTGTTTGAAAATATGTGACCCTGGATCACAAAACAGGTCTGAAGTAGAACATTTTTAGTAAAAGACCAAAATACATTGTATGGGTCAAAATGACCATTCTCAGTGTTTTTCCTATAAAGCTGCTTTGGAACAAACCACATTGTGTAAAGCGTTATATAAATCAAATTGAATGGCTGTAAATGTGTTTGATGTTACAGGAGAACCTTCAGAAGCTGAAGAGAATACAGGTGAGTGACCAACACGCCGCACGTCAGAAACATTTCCCTTCAGAATCCTCATAATAATGATAAACTGTGTGTCAGACACTGATGTGGACGCCGAACAGCCGGTCACAGAGACTGTGGACGAGTCAGAAGCAGGTAAAGATCACCTTTGATAAGTTAACACACTGTTTTAATGTGAGAAGACGACGGGCACATCTCGCTGCTGTTAGAAAGATGCAGGATAAAAAGGATGGATGATAGAGGAAGGGAGATAAGGATGAGCTGGAAAAATCACGACACTTTACATTTGATTTCCAGGTCTGCTTATGGGTTAGACGTGACTGAAATGTTAAGTCATGGAAATGTGTTTCTGTGAGCTCATGTGGTAGCAGTAATGCTGAAGGACTGGAAAACACAGCAGAATCATGTGGTTTTCTCTGTAATTCCTCCATTCCTGAATATCTGTATGTATAAAAACAAGAGAAGTTTAAGGGTCTGAGTGGATAATTCTGCCAACAGAACGCAGCATTATTACACCACAGTCTCATGACGCCAAACCAGCGATGAGATCAAATTAAACACAATGTCACAATCATATTCATCTGACTTAGATTCCACATGTTCATCTTGATTTATTTCTGCTCGCTCAGCTGAAGAGAAACCAGACGAGGCAGAAGTTCCTGCTGAAACAGGTAGAAATGTGATTCTTTCTTTCTGCTTAATGTGCTGCATCACAATCTCGCCCATATTATGAGTCTGTCATTCAGTTCTCAAGACCTTCAACACTTTCTTTTGGCCATCCCAGATAAGAATGAGGAAACTTTTGCAGTTCACATGTTCTGTATACCAGTATATACAGTTCTGTATATATATATCATTCTTCATTTCCAAAGAGATGAAGAGTTTGCTTCATAAATGAGATTACTCTGTTTTTAAAATTGTTCAAAAATCATGTTTGTTTATTTTGGATTTCAATTCATAGAAATCAAACTGCAGTTGGTCTGTTTAGATTTAAGCCATAATAACTCAAATAATACAGCTAACTAACACAAAACTTTATGCACTTATGCTTTCGTTGATATTATGTTTTTCCAACTTCTTCAATTGTTTCCCTCATCTGTTGGTCACTTTGGATAAAAGCATCTGCTAAATGACTAAATGTAAAAATTTAAAAAAAAATCTCATTTTGGAACCAAACTCTTCATATATTTAGTCAAAATCTTTTCAGTTTTAGATGTTTTTTTTTGATGATAGTTCTGTTTGAGTCACCTTGTCTTGGTATTTTGTGATGAGTGTTTGTTTGTTCATCATGTTTCCAGCTGAGACTGACACGGCTGTGACAGGTATGCAGAATCAGGACTTATATACAGTATTTTATACAGAATGATTAAACGTAACACACTTGATAACTGACTGACTTGTTTTGAAACAGAATCATCTCCTTCTGAAGAGTCTGAGGACGTTGAACCGGGTAAAATAAACATGCACTCGTATTCTTTCCTTTTAAGAGACTTAACGTGGCATTGTATATAAAGTTTGGTTTGTTAAATTAACACATAAATAATATTCCTAAAGTTTTATGAGTGACAGTTATAGCCTCAGTTAAATGATAACACAGGTCGATGACCCGATGAACAGAGTTACAGAGAAATGTCATGATAACGTCTGAATATCAAGTGTCAGCCTGCATCTCATATTTAATGTACTTGAGAAGAACATTGTTGAATTGATTCCAGGATACATCCTATAATATGTTGATGTTTTCTGATTAGAGATCCGTCCAGAGGAAGCTGCAGGTGAAACAAAAGAAGAACCCGCAGATGTGGAACCAACAGAAGGTAAAAGAGAAGTCAGAAATGATTCTGAACGTTGATGATTTGAGGTTTGTTTGTCTTTGGAGATGAAACAACTGACGGTTGGTTTCTGATTATTTATTCTGAGACTTTCAAACACGATATACTCCACAACTACAGAGATGTTTTGACTGCATGAATCTCATCGTTAAAGGAGTAGTTCACCTTCAAAAGGAAAATTCTGTCATCATTTACTCACCCTGTTGTGGTTTTAAGCCTGTGGGATTTTCTTTCTTTTGGAAACACACAAGAAGATAGTTTGAAAAATGTCAACTTCTAAACTGTCGGTCCTCATTGACGTCTATTGTCTGCACACATAACCAATGCAAGTCAATGGGGACCGACGGTCGTCTGTTACCAACATTTTTCAAAGTAAGATAAAACATTATGGTTTCTGAGGGGGTTCTTGCAAGAAGAAGAAAGAAAGTCATTCAGGTTTGAAATGACAAGAGGGCGTTTAAATAATAACAGAAGTTTCAATTTGAAGGCAAACTATTCATTTAATAACAATACTTACAATCAGTTTATTTAGAGGGAAATGATGTCATAGGCGGTCTCCTTTCATAACTGGAATTCAATAAAACTCAGTATTGTTACCAAAATAAAAAGCACATTTTCATCAGAAATTTTGTTACAGAACAGAAATCTTTAACATGAGATATGATGTGTGTATTTATGCATATCTTGTTGAAATGCATTTTTGTGTTGTTTGTGTAGAAGCAGAATTAACAGAAGAACCCACGGAAGAGGAAGTTATTGAGTCAATGACAGGTGTCAATCACATACATCACTATCAAGAACTATGATGAACACATGAAAATCAAGAACATTCTGCTTCAGCTGGTTTGATCAGAGGAAATCAAACGCAAAATCTCTTTCAGCATGTGTTCAATCCCTCTCCTATCTGTCAATCACACACGAACACGTACAGGCATTACATGTGGTGTTCCATTCACATGATGATACACACAGATGTGTTTGTGTTTGACTTTGTGTTCACCGTTTACTTTCTTTCTGTTTGGATTATGAAGGTTTTCATCTGTTGAAGGCTCTAGACAATGATGAAGGTGAGATGAAGTTTCTTTTTCTTTAAGTTTGTGTCTCACTGCTGGCACTGACTCCATCTGACGTTTCTGGTTGTTGAGTCATTGTCGTATGATGATGAACTGAAGAAATCATTATATTTACGGACGTATTCAAATATGAAGACGTATTTAGTTTTTTTGCATCCACCTGAATATTATGTTGAATATTCAATGAAATATAATAAAAAGTGAACCTTTTCGGGGTTTCGGGACATTAAATCATAATAGTGACAGACTCACGTCAATGTAATGTTGTGTACAGACTCACTGTATCCTGAACATGTATTTTCTGGATATAATTGTCGTTTCTATGATCTAACAATGATTATTTGTTTGTCTCAAGCAGAGAATGCAGTTGGAGATTCAGAGAGATCCAGTTCAGGTAATGGCAATGGTAAGGTTTGTTTTTATTCACAATGTCATATCTTCACTGTTAATGACGATGTTTGTCTGACATGTTCTTTGATGTTATTTTATTGTAACATGCAGCGGTAATCTGCTGAAACAAACGGTATCAAACTTTCTTCCATGAGTGACACTTGTGAATGAAAGTGTGTAGTGTGAGGGTTTGACGTGAGCTCTGAACACCACTGGTGACTGTTGCCAGGGTGTTGCTATGCAGGCAGGTGGTTGCCAGGGCAACATGCAGATGGTAGGGGGTTTTGAGTCCTGTGTGTAAAGATATGGACAGCACTTGTATTCTGAAGCAGTCACATGATCTGAGGTTTCATTCATGTCATGACAGATGATGACACTGAACAAGAAAAACACAAAAATGAGAATTCCGTCATCATTTCTTTGTCATTTGAAACCTGTATGAGTTTCTTTCTTCGTCAGAACACAAAAGAAGATATTTTGAAGAATGTTGATAGTCAAACAACAAAACCACTGAGACATTTCTCAAAATATCTTCTGTTGTGTTCCACTAAAGGAATATCACATACAGGTTTTAGAATGACATAAGAGTGAAAAAGATTTAACAGAATTGTTTTGGGTGAACTGGCCCTTTAAGAGTGTGTTCAGATCATGAACTATAGTAACTATATCATCTGAATCTACTGCATGACTTCACAATCTAGAACACCTGCCGTCCCAAACACAAAGCTCCTCGTCCATGTGTTTACTGAAGCACACAACATTTCAGCGCAATTCCAGCTTTATGGACGTGATATAAAAATGCTCAGAGAATGAATATGTTATGATTATATTGAACCATCTGTTTATATTTTACTGAAGCCTTGTTGATAGAGTCTAAACATCAAGATATGTCAGTCTATAAAAAATATATATTTCAAAAGGGAAATAAACGTGTTGTGGATGTGACAAAAAGGACGCCGTTTTTAGTAGACGATAAACTTTGTAGGATTTCTGTGAAATAAAATGCACAATCCTGAAGCAATAATACTCAATGAATGGAGAAGTGATGCCTCTTTATAGAACATCAAATAGTGACTTTATATTAATTTTCATGTGTCCATTTATGAGGAATTTGTAGAGTTATGGATGTGACAATCCTGAAAATGGCTCTTACCTGACTATGAAAAATCATGAACTAAAAATAAAACAAATGCTTTACAGATTTGAAGAGAGATCTCACATGAGTATCTGAACCACCTTTTTGTGGTATGGTTGACATTTTTACAGAATTGCCCTTCCGCTTCCTGTTGTTAGCGGATTAGAGATGAATTCTGTCACTTTTACGGTCTTAAAACAGTCTTCTGGTGATCTTTCACACTCTTTTCACGGCAGTTAAAGTCTAGCGAACTAGATTCTATGTGGATTTGATAAACGTGAGCACGTTCCCTCTCATGTGTCAATAACACAAATAACAAACATCCGTTGAGCACGTTTAGTTTGCGGCTTCTTTTCTCTTCAGGGAGAATCTGTGAATCCTCACACGCTCGGTCTTGCCTGTCACCTCTTTTTCTCTCAAACAATCTGAGCGCTGATGTGCCGCTTCTTGCTCTGCCGCAGTCATCCGGAGAGAGCGTCTGTGATGGATGCGTTTCTGCAGCTGAAGGGCATTGTGGGTAGACTGTTGATATGGGCTCATGAGAAATATCAGTGTTGGGTGTCACTAGTTACTAAATTCCCTTGAAAAAGTAAAGTAAGGGATTACTCCTCATGTAATTGAACTAAATACTGTGAAAAATATTTAATAGTGGAAATGACATCAAAATTACAAGTCTAACTTTAAAATGTGTGCTTTAATGTATAATTTTCACATTTATAATACTTATTTATTTGAATGAATTAAAAGAGTCGTTTCATGTCTATCATTGAATCACTGAACTCATCAAGGTTGATGTAGGATATCGAAAGTCATTAGTAATAAGTCAATAAACACTTATTGTACAGTAATCTAATGACACTATTGAATGTGTAATTAGTAACTAGTAATTCATTACTTTTTCAGAGTAACTTGCCCAACAATGACAATTACTGAAACAAAAACTCTTAAAAAAATAAGTTGTTCACCCCAAATTCTGTTATTGTTTAAAATTTGCAATTTAGTTTTATTTAACGTTTAAGATATTTCTGTTTTGCAAAGAAATGCGCAGCATTTGAGAAATAATAAAAGGGCAGTTGTTCATTTCTAATTTGTCTTAACTTGTTTTGTAAAAACAAATGTGTATGCGTTACATCCGTACAGACAGATTTACAGCGGATCACATCAATCTGACTCTACCTTCTCATGATGTTGTGAGCATGATTTAGCAGTTAATGTTGATTTTAAAAATGGAAGAAAATGGAAAAATGTTAATGTAGAGCTTACAGAAAGTAGATATTAATTAAAGCTGTTTACTTTTCTCTTTGTTCTAAAAAGGCTGTTTTTTCGGTAGGGTTTTTAAAAGGTGTTCTTGTTTTAAAACTATTCTTAATAAAGCTAAATAAAATCTGATTTGTGATTAAACCTCCGAAGCAACTAGACAAAGTACAGAGGAAATGTTTTATATATTTAGTGTTTAATGTTTAGTATTGCTTTAAGTAAATATTATGGCTGCAAACCAGAAAATGTGCAGTTTTCCTGAAAATTCACAATACTTATTTAATGTTAAATGCTGTTTTCTTGTGGCTCAAATAAAGTTTTTGGCCGTAAAACTTCACATCACATGTAACCCTTGTGCTTGTGATTCATATACAGCACTTTTCATCTGTTAACAACATTTCTGTTTTCCTATGATCTGTGATCAGGTGTTTCTGAACTCTCTGAAAGTGATTTGAATAAAATGCTGCCATCTAGTGGAAAGAGATCGATGCATTTCTTCAGGATGTTTCTCAGAGTGTCTAAGAAGCAGTTTGGTTGTGTTTGACGTGTGTGTTTGTGTGTGTTTGTGTGCAGAATCAGCGGGTGGTGGATCTGGTACAGTGGTGGGTGTGGTGTGTGGAGTTGCTGTCGCAGCCATCGCTGCAATAGTCGGTTACTTCACTTATCAGAAGAAGAAACTGTGTTTCAAAGCTCAGACAGGTCTGTAAAACACTGTCACCATCAGAGAAACACCACGGCTCTGGAGATTCAGATCCTTCTACACATTCCTCACCTGTTTCATGTCTTTAAACTCATTCACACGGCTGGTTCTTCCCTTCAGGTGACCTGGAGAGCGCCAAACACGAGAACGAAACACAGAGTGAACCTCAGGGTACGTCTTTCACCTGTAAAAAAACACAACAAAAACAAGAAAATACAGAAAAAACACAGATGACTATATATATGTTAAATACAACTATAACAAGCAGGGATGTTTAAAACAATAGAAAAAGGAGATATGTAATGGCAGTGTACTAAGCTATAAGTGATACGTGTTTATCCTCTAAGTTTGTTGCTACACACAGACATTATGTGTTTATATATATTTGTTTTATTCATGCGCAGTGTCAAGCAGTCTCCTGAAGTCATCCTAAGAGAAGAGAGAAGACGAGAGGTCTGGAGGATGCTGTGCTTTGGTTTACATTGGAAATGACATGACGCACATCTTAAGACTGTCAAGAATCTTCACAAACAAACATTTGGTTTTAATCATTAACCTGCAGTAAACCAGTGAACAACACATCTCAACGTTGTTATTCCTCATTCACAGCCTTTCATAAGATCATTTCTCGTTGCTTTGACTGCAGTTTCGCTTCATACAGAACTGCTTTTCATTTATTTTGAATGTAAGTTTTGAATGTGATGTGTGAGGTTTCATTGCTTTATAAAGTCTCGTGTAATTTGATATATTTCTAATCGTACAGTTTTGTTTGATGTTCAGTTGTGGACGCAAACTCTCTCAAAAAAAATCTCACAATTTTTCACAAACATACAGAATTCATTGAAATTTTTCAGTTTTTTACACTGTAAATACTTGTGTTTCAATAAAGGCTCGCTTATGTTTACATGGCTGTGCGTGTACGCATTTATTATGCAATTTAAACAACAACCTTAGACCTCTGCATTAAATAAATCAATTAATTAATGAAAATAATCTTTAGAAAAACAAACAGTGGGACCTCTACATTATTATTATTAAGAGTCAATCTTCACAGGATCCTTAAAATAACAGTGAAAATATTATTTAATTAAACCAACAATCATAAAAGATTAAGATTTTAATATTTAACACATAAATTAGGGATTATTGATATTTATTGCTGTTAAGAACAGTCCCAAGAGCTGGGTCCCGTTTCAATAAGGAACTTCAATCGACACCGAGTTAAATACTCTGAGTTGATTTACTCACAGAATCGTTACTCTGAGTTTTCAGTTTCAGACCAGCTGATGTGAGTTAGTTTAATCAACTCTGAGTAAATTCACTCTCATGTAGGTACAATCCTTCTGCAATAAAAAGATCGTGGCAGCAGCTGAATATGACAATAACAAATATACAATAACATCATTCATTCAGGAAAGTTTAAAGAAATAAAATGCTGTTTCTAGTAGGATGCCTGATTGGGAAATGTTAAATATACTTCTTAAAGTGGCCTTAAAAGTTAAGATAAAACGTCCAAACCGCGCCTCACAATTCTCTCCCGACATAAATGTAAGAGTTTGAGTCTGAGTTTGAGGAATAAAACCTGATCTCGACCGGGTTGTGTTCACGGAGTGTGTTACTCTGGTTACTACAGCTCGGGCCCCTGATGTTGTGTCCGGACTCCATGAGGTCAATGTTTGTTGACATTACCGTATTTAATCCACTTTACGCACATGTACTCTCTAACGTACACACATCTTAATACAGAAACTGAATAAAACTCATACAAGTCTTTTCTTAACTAAACTTAATCCCGCTCACATTAGACTTTCAGAAATAAAGTTCATGTCATTGTTGTTGTACAGCTCGTGTTTTACTGCTAATCCTTCTGCGTCTTTCTGTCTGTGTTTACGGTAAATGTGAATATTTTCACACTCCAGTTAAAGAAGTGAAAGAGTGTGAAATGAATCAGTTCTAGAGGACAAACATCTTCAATAAGAGTCAACGAAAGGTAAGAAAGAAAATAAACTCATAACTGCACATGTTCGTGTCAGATAAACACACAGCGGAAGATTATCGTCATGTAAAGTTTTAATGTCATACATGCGCTCCGCTCAAAGTCTGTTAGAAGTGAATCACGTCATATTTAATTAGAAAGATTTGGTGTGAAAACTCTAAAATACGCGCTAGAAGTTTATCATATCAGACAAATGTTTAGTTTAGAGAAGACCTGACAGCGATTCTTCAACCATTCATCTCTTTCTGTCAATCATGTGCGACGTAATCTACGTCATCTGTGCAAATACATGTGAGGAGAGAGAGAGAGAGAGAACAGAGAGAGAGAGAGAGAACAGAGAGAGAGAGAGAGACAGAGAGAGAGAGAACAGTGAGAGAGAGAACAGTGAGAGAGAAAGAGAGAGAGAGAGAGAACAGTGAGAGAGAGAGAGAACAGTGAGAGAGAGAACAGTGAGAGAGAAAGAGAGAGAGAGAGAGAACAGAGAGAGAGAGAGAGAACAGTGAGAGAGAGAGAGACAGAGAGAGAACAGTGAGAGAGAGAGAGACAGAGAGAGAGAACAGTGAGAGAGAAAGAGAGAGAGAGAGAGAGAGAGACAGAGAGAGAGAACAGTGAGAGAGAAAGAGAGAGAGAGAGACAGAGAGAGAGAACAGTGAGAGAGAGAGAGAGAGAGAGAGAGAGAGAGACAGAGAGACAGAGAGAGAGAACAGTGAGAGAGAGAGAGAGAGAGAGAGAGAGAGAGAGAGAGAGAGAGAACAGTGAGAGAGAGAGAGACAGAGAGAGAGAACAGTGAGAGAGAAAGAGAGAGAGAGAGAGAGAGAGACAGAGAGAGAGAACAGTGAGAGAGAAAGAGAGAGAGAGAGAGAGAGACAGAGAGAGAGAACAGTGAGAGAGAAAGAGAGAGAGAGAGACAGAGAGAGAGAACAGTGAGAGAGAGAGAGAGAGAGAGAGAGAGAGAGACAGAGAGACAGAGAGAGAGAACAGTGAGAGAGAGAGAGAGAGAGAGAGAGAGAGAGAACAGTGAGAGAGAGAGAGAGAGAGAGAGAGAGAGTGAGAGAGAGAGAGAGAGAGAGAACAGAGAGAGAGAGAGAGAGAGAGAGAGAGAGAGAGAGACAGAGAGAGAGAGACAGAGAGAGAGAACAGTGAGAGAGAGAGAGAGAGAGAGAGAGAGACAGAGAGAGAGAGAGAGAGAGAGAGTGAGAGAGAACAGAGAGAGAGAGAGAGAGAGAGAGAGAGAACAGAGAGAGAGACAGAGAGAGAGAGAGAGAGAGAGAGAGAGAGAGAGAGATAGACCAGGAGAACCTGTGATGTGACGGAACCTGAAATGTGTTTTAATGTGACAAAGTCCTGCAGATCTCATGATGTGTCTGGAGAAGTTTGTGTTCTTCACACATGTTCATGTTTCATATCTCAGCTGAAGAACTTCACACACACTCCTGTGGACATGATGCGGGTGAGGTTACTGAGGTATGTGTCCCAGATAGCACAATCCATCTGGCTTACGTCTATTTGTGTTTGCATGTACATCTACAATACATAGTTTGCTCATCTGCAATACGTCTCGGAGACGTCTGAACGTCGGTAATACGTCTGTTCAAGATCTGGAGATCTGCTGCGTAAACACATCTTAGAAAGAGGTCTGTTATGACGTCTCCGAGACGTATTGCAGATGAGCAAACTATGTATTGTAGATGTCTTGCAGATGTAAATGCAGACGTTAAATAGACGTAAGCCAGATGTATTTGTGCTATCAGGGGGGTCATCTGCTGGTTTCATTACAGATATAATTATTATAAAAGCAGCTGATGTAAACCTGGACATTTACAATTCACTGGTGATAGAAAATAAACTCAGACAGTGTGTGTGGACTGTGTTTTTATATGTTAGTGGGGAATGCACACCAGCTCATGTCGACTCGTGTCTCTGTGGGACATAAATTGAGGTCCCCACGAGCACAAAAGCTTATAAATTGTACAGAAAGATCATTTTTGAAAATCTAAAAATGCAAAAAGATTTCTACGATCTTTAGGTTTAGGGGTTGTGTTAGGGGATAAAATAAACAGTTTGTACAGTTTATAACTCATTACACCTGTGGACTGTCCCCACAGAGATAATAAACCAGACTTTTGTGTGTGTGAATGTGTGCGCGTGTGTGTGTGCACGTGTTTGATTGTTTGCGCGTGTGTGTGTGCACGTGTGTGTGTGTGTGTGTGCAGGAGCCGCTCGTGTGTCGTCGGTCTGCTCATCTTTGTCCTTTCAAGCCCAAACCTCACAAGTGGAGATCATGACATCAGACCCAACTTTGTGCTCATAATGGTGGACGATTTAGGCATCGGTGATATCGGTTGCTATGGAAACGACACCATCAGGTAAATACGGCAAAGACAGTAAATATGGTCATTATTTACTCACCATCATCATGTCGGTCCAAACCCATCGTGATCTTCAACATCTGAGGGTCTCTGTAAAAGACCAACCATATAAATGAGATGCATCATGTGAGGAAATGTCATTTTGAAGTGTAGTTCTCTACAGGAAATGTTTTACTTTGTGTTCAGAACACCAAACATTGACCGACTGGCCGCAGACGGAGTGAAGCTGACGCAGCACATATCAGCTGCACCTCTCTGCACCCCCAGCAGAACTGCCTTCATGACGGGACGATACGCCCTGCGCTCCGGTCAGACATCACACCAGACACACGGCTTCACACGTGACTCACATGATCACATTCATCATGTTCATGCAGGATCTCATGTTGTCTGTGGTGTTTTATGAATGAATGTGATGTTGGTATCACAGGTTTGGGAAGCACTGGAAGGGTTCAGGTGATTCTGTTTCTTGGAGGATCAGGGGGGCTTCCACCCAATGAGACCACCTTCGCTAAACTCCTTCAGAAACAGGGCTACACCACTGGAATCGTGGGTAAGACACATTTACATGTCCAATCCTGTCCATCATCTCATCCACTTCAGAAGGCGTTTGTGAAAAAAATGTGACCCTGGAGCACAAAACCAGTCATAAGTAGCACAGGAACTTCTCTGGCAATAGCTCAATCAACATTGGGCCAAAACCATTAGGATATTTAAATAATATAATATATATAAAGAGATATTAAATTTCTGATGTTTGAGTGTTATTGGCCGATAGTAAAATATTATAGCTGACAATTCATAAATCGTTTCCTCTGGTTAAAGTTCTTCAACTCCTCACAGTTCAAACACAGTTCAGTACGGTCTGTCATCATCATCACTTACTGATATTAGCAAAACATTGTAGATATTTATGAATATAGGAACAAAAGACCATTGTTTGCATCAGACTGATGTCTGTCTGGAGATGTGTGAGACATGTGGATGTTAAGAACACTTCTCTGGGTTGCTCTGGAAGAACATCTATCATTTGTTTATTTAATAGAAAATAAACCATAAAAATTGACCCATAAGTAGGCATGGGCTGTATACGGTTTCAAGGTATACAGAGGTTTGAGAGAGTCAAGGTTTCAAAACAACTCAAATTTCCGGTGATAGCGTTTGTAAGGTATGAGCTGAGTTTACACAAACACATCATTAAGTCATGTGATGTAATGTTTGATGTTTAGGCCTCATATATGGGCTATGACAAAAATACATTTATTGAAAGAGTATTATCATTGTAAGGCTTTATGTTTACCAGACATACATATGTTCTATGAATGTATTTGTGTCCAGTTGTTGTTTGTACACGCACACATTTGAAAATGACACATTTTAGTTTGTGATTGTATTACCGTGAAACGTTTGCTAAAGGATATCATACCGTCGCAATCTCATACCGGCCCATGCCATCACACGCAGACACACACACAGTTTTTATCTTCTGTCAGTTGTACATACAGCAGGAGTCTTCTCTGGTTTCTGATGTGAGTAGGTCTACCCATAAGACTGGTTTTGTTGTCCATCCAGGGTCACAAATGTCATTGCGTTCGATAACAAAACATCAAAGTTATTGAGATTTGAATGAAATACAGCAGAAGCACACAACAAGAGAAGTCTGTGTGATCCTCATGAGAACTGTATGTAAAACCTGTCATGAAGAGCGGCTGATGATGGGATGTCAGATCTGAGAAAATCTCTGGTTGTGTTTATCTGCCTAGATATTTTCAACACGACGCGTGACATTGAATCCTTTTCATCCTGATGAGTTTAGTGTGCTCGTGTCATCTTGACAGATGCTTCACATGCTTGAGAAATGAAAGGTGTTGTTCTCATCTCTGGTTGTGTTTGTTTGGGGCGTCTGCAGGTAAATGGCATTTAGGTGTGAACTGTGAGAGCAGACATGACCACTGTCATCATCCCAACAATCACGGCTTCAACTTCTTCTACGGCCTTCCCTTCACAAACTTCAATGACTGTAAGCCCGGTGAGGACACAGACATACTGTCTGACATTCAGACTCAACTGCGTCAGATGTGTGTGCTGCTAACGCTGGGGTGTGTCACGCTGTGTGCGCTGAGATGTGTGGGTCTGATGGAGGTCAGCGTCCGTCTCCTGCTGTCTCTGACCGTTCTCTCTCTGCTGGTCTTTCTGCTGTGGTACGTGCCCTTTCAACACCTGCGCATCTGGAACTGCATCGTCATGAGAGACGGCGAGGTGGTCGAGCAGCCCCTGAACCTCCGGACATTAAACCAACGTCTGATGAGTGAAGCCGAGCGCTTCGTGGAGAGGTAACCAATCTGGGAAGAACACCAGACTTCATTTGCATACATACTTGACTTCTTCATCACGGTTGTGTGCTGATGTGTAAAGATTCAGACGTGTTTGGACACATCACTCTATCTTTGTTTTCACAAGCACACACACACATGTGCGCACGCATGCACCCACACGTAAGTACACACACACGCAATCACACACAAACTATCACATATGAACACACACACAATCAAAATCACACACTATCACACGCATGCATGCACACACACAATCACACACACTCTCTGTCAGTTGTGCCTACGGCAGGAGTCTTCTCTGGTTACTCATGTGAGTGTTTCTTGATGTTCAGAAACAGACACGGGCCGTTTCTTCTCTTCCTGTCGCTGGCACACGTGCACACGCCTCTCTTTGTGTCTGAGGGCTTCGCTGGAAAGAGCAAACACGGCCTGTATGGTGATAATGTAGAAGAAGTGGACGAGATGGTTGGTGAGAGAGTCTCTTATTCATCCATCTGTCATTTAAAGAACGAGAACACCTCTTCAAGAAAAGTCAAGAAACACGTGTTTCATTTGATGGACAGCGCGTTCTGAAACTTAACTTTGACTGTTTCATATGCAGACAGTAAACCTGCATCACCTTCACATTCGTGTCTGAGCAGAAGATGTGTTAAACCTCTGTGTTTTAAAGACTGGTGAGAGGACATGTTTGAGTCACGTGACTCGTGGTGTGTTTTGACAGGTCGGATGATGGAGACCGTTGAAAGGTTGGATCTGACTAATAAAACCATGATGTACTTCACATCAGATCACGGCGGTCACATCGAGGACTCAGATGAACAGGGTCAGAAAGGAGGATGGAACGGAGTGTATCGAGGTTTGACTCACAGACACACTAAAGCAAAACTGAATCTCATGACCTTAAAAGATATAAATGTCTGATTAACTGATCATAAATCACCTCATATCACATAATCCTCTGATATCACACAAGTGTGTTTGATGTGAACGTCTCCTATCGCTTTCATCTCGAGTTAGTTAAAGATTAACACGAGCAACAGATCCTCTGACAGCTGTGATATCTGAACTCCTTATCTCGGTTTATTGGACACTGTGTGTGAGACACAATCTCCTGAACACAATAAGATCTGTCACGCTGAATTATTATGATTATATTTTGTGTGGTGTGCAGGTGTGTAGAAATACTTCACATGTAAAAAAGTGCCAAACTGATAAATGTACGATATGATTTAGGGGACAAAAATGAAACGAAAAAAAACTTGTAAATACATTTACATTTATGCATTTGGCAGAAGCTTTTATCCAAAGTGACTTACATTGCTTTATCCTAAACATTTTACACAGGTATTTGTAATCCCCTGGGATCGAACCCACAACTTTGCGTTGTTAACACACTGATCTTACCACTGAGATACAGGAAAGCTGATAAATATTAAAATGATTGAATGAAAAAAAAAGATTTCCATCATTTATGTAAGAGATAATGTACAGGCAGCTGGTTGTTATCACAGAAATAATCACCATCAGTGTGATCAGGACGTGAAGGTGAGCGTCTTGTGTCACACTGAAGGGCTTTATTTGGTGATAACAGCCGGCTGCTTGTTAGTTTTGAGCAGTTATTATTTGAAAAGAACAACCCTTGGAATGTCGCGACTGGCCAATCAGAATCAAGCATTCAAATGAGCCGTGTAATAAATTGCAACATTCACACATCTAAGACATCAATGATTCGTCATTGAAGAGAATCATTCCTCTAGAATAAAGTGAATCAGAAGTTGAGTTCATGTGATGATCTGACCTGTCATGTGATCATGTGAGGTGTTGGTGTGTGTCAGTGCAGGTGGTAAAGCGATGGGAGGCTGGGAGGGAGGCATCCGAGTTCCTGGAATATTCCGCTGGCCGGGACGTCTCTCAGCTGGGAAAGAGATCTCAGAGCCCACCAGTCTGATGGATGTTTATCCCACCCTAGTGAAGCTGGCTGGAGGAGATCTGCCTCATGACAGGTACAACAACACAACACAACACACATCCATATAAATGCTGAAACACATGCTGATGTCTCACCTCTTCAGAATCCTGGATGGTCACGATCTGATGCCTCTGCTGGAGGGACGAACGGATCGCTCCGTGCACAAGTTCATGTTTCATTACTGCGGCATGTATCTGAACGCTGTACGCTGGCACCCCAACAACAGTGAGTACAACAACACTACACAACTCATTAAACGCACGCAATCACATTAAACATCATCCTGTGACCTTCTCAGGTGATTCTGTCTTCAAAGTTCATTTCTCCACACCAAAGTTCTCTCCTCCGGGAGCGATTGGATGTTACGACACAAAGATCTGCTTCTGTCACGGGGAGCACCTGACGCACCACGATCCTCCTCTGGTGTTTGATCTGAGCAGGGATCCGTCAGAGAGCCGTCGTCTCACACGCGAGACAGAAGCGCGCTTCTCTGAGGTCCTGATGAGAGTGGAGCGAGCTGTGGAGGAGCACCGCAGCACTCTGACGCCGGTGGAGAATCAGCTGACGTGGAAACACGTTCTGTGGAAGCCGTGGCTGCAGCCGTGCTGTGGAACCTTCCCGTTCTGCTCGTGTTCAGAGGATCACACCGCAGCGTAATGTGCTCACGTGTGAAGTTTAGATGAAGTTGTGTGATTCAGATGATTCCAGCTTTACTCCTTCAGCGTCCTGCATAATTTTTCTTTATCAAACTATTAGCACCAAATGAAATTGCAAAGATGAAGACACTCCCCTCATCTGTCATCGGTTAGACCCGTCTGATCTCACATCACTGGTCGGGTTGATGTTTGTATGTCAGCGAACTGGATGATCAGACAGATTCCATTTGTTGAAGGTAAACGCTTTAGCTCTAAATACATAGAAATAAAAGGACATTTAAAACGTGTCATTTCTGGTTCGGGGAAAAATCATTTATGATTAAAGTGTCTATATAAATGCTCAGAATATGCTCTTTATGAGATCAATCTATATGAAATCATTTTTAAACTAAATAACGGGAGGAAACAGGAAGATAAGTTCATTAAAGATGTGTCGTGTGTGATGTACAGAGAGAGCCGCAGGGGGGCGCACTTCCGCTAAAAACATTCTCATGTCTTCACTGAGACGCATCGTCTTCGACTGAAAGCACGTTTTTATCTGAAATAATACATTTAGGCTGATA
>CM056456.1:1032311-1092311 GCA_029783895.1 Triplophysa bombifrons
TTCACAAAGCTGGAGCATGACTTCATGAGGTTAAGAATGATGTTTTATTGTAGACTGAACTTATCCTTTCTGCTAAATATAAAACTCGAGATGTTTGAGTAGAAGATACAATTCCAAGCACACGTGAAGAACAACTCGGTCAAAGTGGACAAACTGTGTCTTTCCTTTCTTTATCATCCAGATTAAATCATGTTTTTAAATCATTAGTGTGTTTGAAGGAAATCTCTCATGAGTCTGAAGCCGTCATGAATTTCACATCGGTGTGGAGGAAATCAACGATGAGCTGGAGTGAGTCTGATCAGAATACCTTCATGTGGGGGATTCTCCATCATTGACTCTGGACACTGACTCAAATGAATCTTTCAAGAACAAATCTTTCCTACACAAATATATAAAGACTTTATTTCCAAACTGAGATTTTAAGATTTTTCAAAAATCTTTTTTTTTATTGTGCATTCCAATTAAGTTTTTTTTATTCGAGCCACAATAACTAAACAGCTACAGCTAACTTACACAATTAAAACATGATCACATTAAAGGCAAAAAAACTTGATTTGCTTGAAGTTATCTCATTTTGGAGACAAACTCATCATGTGTTGTTCAAACCTGTAGATGGTTAATGAAGAAGCCGTTTCAAAGACATCTTTGTCGTCATTTCCTTAACAACCTGATACTGACAGAACACAATCACATAATCTTGAAACAGAAGGAAGAGGTTAAATGATCTGTTTAAATGACACAATGAAACAAACATCACACATGATACTGGACATCAGACCGGAGTGATGAAGACAAAGAATGAAGCACCTGACACGTGACAAACACACAGGAAAAACAACAAGACATACATCTGACATGTGTGAAACAGCTGTGTGTGTGTGAGAGAGAGAATACTGATGTCCAGCTGCTTTTTAACTTTGACTCTGTCTCTCTCAGATCGTATATAAACTATAAAGAGTGTCCAGCTCTGAAACATCTTCAGTTTGCTCTAAATCTCTTGACATTCACTGTGTGATGATTTCAGTCCTCTCAGAGATCTGGTGTGTGTTTGTTCAGTCTAGACTCTACTGACACACACATAAACAAACACAACACTGTTATAAAACAAATGCTGAAGAGTCAAGATCACCTCATCAGTTTCACGTGTGTTTCAGTCAATCATCAAATGTCAAGAGCAGTGCATTCTGGGAAACATCTTTAAAGTCAAGTTCTGTGAGCTGCTCTCTTGTCATACTTTGTTAGTGTGTCCTAAATAATAAAAACATGTGAAGAAACCTGTTCATGTAACAGACACGAGTCTCAGCTCCTAATGACATCATGTCTCACCACAGACGCTTCAGTCTCTTCTGTCGCTTTTTAAAAATGAAGATCTGAGGAAACACTGGGTGATTGTTTCATGAATAAATGCTTAATATAATCCACTGAACTGGGATCAGCAGACTAAGAAGTGAAAAACACCATTTAGAAATATCATTTTATTCAGTATAATGTAGCAGTGAGAAATAATTTCACTTCCAGACGTATGATCAATTTACAGATAAAACACACACACGTCTGGTTTATTATCTCCATGGGGACAGTCCATAGGTGTAATGAGTTGTAAACTGTAGAAACTGTATATTTTCCCCTAAACCTAAAGATCATAGAAAACTTTTTACATTTTCAAAATTCTAAACTTTTTGTATGATTTATACGATTTTTTGCCAATTGGGACCTTAATTTAGGTCCTCACGGTGACACGAGACCCCATGTGTGTGTTGGTGTGTATTCAGGTAGAGGTTATATAAAAACAAGGCACACACACACACACACACACACACACACACACAGTGTTAAATTATATGATCTGAAGCACATGCTGCTGTTGGAAACAGCCACAGCTTTGCACGACCAGAGAATCTCTCTCTCTCTCTCTCTCTCTCTCTCTCTCTCTCTCTCACTGCACTACATTATCACTTTAATACACAACTCTATTTACAAAGTGACTGTTAACATTTACATTTGACTTTAATCCAAAGAAACTGAGCGTGAACTCAAGATCTAATCATATTAAAGCCATGGTTTAATCTATGAGTCGTTGTATGAGAGGTTCCACAGATGGAAAGCAAGTTTACAAACCAACTTCTAAACCAATCTTAAAGGGCTTGTTCACCCAAAAATCTAAATGTTGTTACTCACCCACATGACGTTCATCACATTTGAAGACCTCCCTGCGTCTTCGAAACACAAATAAAGTTGTTTTTGATGACATCCGAGATCTTTCCAGGCCTCCTCATAGAGTGTCATTCTCTCCATCAAGGTTCAGAAAAGGAATGCAGACATCATTAAGATGGTCCATCTGATCACAGAATTACTCTGAGGAGGCCTGGAAAGCTCTTTGATGTCATCAAAAATATCTTTATTTCTGTTCCAAAGACACAAAGAGGTTTTAAAATGTGCAGAACGTCAATGACACAAATAAGATTTTTGGGGGAACTATCCCTTTAAGATCTGTAAAGAGATCTTGCATTGTTTATATTTTGTGCGTAATCATTCTATTGGCGGCTGACACAGTTCTCTAGGCGTGTCTGTATGCTCATTAAAACACATACACGTATGTTGATCTGCTGTCACTTCCTACCACGTTTTTAGCGCTGCACTTATATAACCCATTGTCTTGTTTTGACGGGCTCTGAATGGTCAGTGAACCCTGCGGGTGGAGATATTTATTCCCGTAGAGACGCGGTTGGACGCCCACTTTCAACTGAATGCCATCGGGCGTCTCCCACATCACCTCTGCTTTAGGTGTGGCCAGAGCTAAACACTGAAGCTGAAGCGCGACGCCGCTCCTGGCGTACGTGACGGCCGGCGGGCCGCTGGTGATGCGCGGAGGATACGCGATGACGATGACAGAAACCTTCAGACTGGATGATCCGTGTTGATTTGTAGTCTGACAGACGTATATTCCTCGGTCATAAACAGATGCTCTCTGGACGCTCAGGGTTCCGTTCTTCAGAACAGAGTGACGGCCCATCTGCTGCGGTCGGGTCAGAATGACTCCGTCAGGTCGAGTCCATGTGAGTTTGGGTTCTGGATTCCCGTTGGATTGACAGTTCAGCTGTAAATTCTCACCATTAATAATGCTGACCAGAGAACTGTAGGTGTTAAATATATCCGGTCGTCTGCCGGACTCCAAATTGACGGTCCGTTCCACATGTCCTGCACTGTTACGCCCCACACAGCGATAACGGCCCGCATCTGAAACCAAAGCTTCTCGGATGAACAAAGATCCATCCAGTCTATGATGAAAGTGGGAAGCAGTGGTTCCTCTGAGGAGAGACGTGCCGTTGGGTAGAGTCCAAGTGATGTCCGGTGGGGGCCGACCGTCAACAGAACAGCTGAGTGTCACCGATGCTCCATCGGTCAGCGGGATGTGCTCCACAGGCAGATCTCTTAACCGTGGCTGTTCGATATTACCAGTCACATGGAGGTGGATCTGAAGTTTAGCTTCTCCTGCCTCATTCCGGGCCAAGCAGAGGAACACACCAGTATCGGTCATCCTCAGCGGGTTGATGTCTAGAGTGCCGTTGTGATGGACGGTGATTCTCCAGCTGTAGTACGGCACAGGAAGGGTGATGTTGTTGGGCAGCACCCATGTGATCTGAGGAACAGGCTTTCCTTCGGTTCTACAGTCTAAAAGAACACGACGATCTGTCACAGCCGTCCTCCTGATAATTCCTGAACCGTCCTTGAATCCATTGATAACAGGAATGTCTGCGAGAACTTCAACATGGACGACTTTCCTGTCCGTTCCTGCGACATTTCTCGCTAAACACGTATAATTTCCCATGTCAAGTTTCTGGATCTTGTGAATGTTTAGCGTGCCATCACTGGTGATCTGGAGTTTGTTTGACACCGGTGATACGCCGTGATGAGTCGGGGACGTCCATGTGACAGTGGGAGGTGGTTTTCCTTTAGCGCTGCAGTGGAGGACGGCCGTCTCTCCGTGATGAACTCTCAACGCATGATAAGTTTTGTTTTGGATCACCGGCGCGTCCGCCAACACCTGGATGTGAACCTTCATCTCATCTTTACCCATGTGGTTCTGAGCGTAGCAGGTGTAGTCTCCCTCCTCTCTCATGCCCACCTGATTGAAGTAGAGGGTGCCGTTGTCAAACACCACGTATCTCTTATTGCGCACGCCGCTATCATCTGAAGGCAGGACGCTGTTGATCCTGGTGCCGTCTGGAAGACTCCACGCGATCTCCGGGTCAGGAAGACCTGAAGCGATGCAGTCCACTTTCAGCTCACCTCCGTATGACACTTTGTGGTTGTTGAGTGGCTTGGGTTGGATTCTAGCAGCTTTCATCAACACGTTCACAGTCATCAGCAAATAATGATCAGCCATTTTATTTCTGGCCACACAGAGATAGTCGCCAGCATCCTTCTCCGTCACTGGACTGATGATGAGAGAACCGTTACTGAACACCTTCATCCTTCCATCAGAGCTGAAATCAGAAAGACAGAGAGAGAGAGAGAGAATTTGAATTGAATTTTGGGAGAGGGAAAGAACGAGAGAGAGAGAGATAGGGAGAAAAGGAAAGAGAGAGAGAGAGGGAGATAGAGTCATACTTAACCATCATTTCATGGTTGTTTACTTACTTAAACAGCACAACAGCACATTATAAGAGACAGTAAATCTCTTCTAAACTCATGTCTCTCTTGGTATTTTTGTCCTGTTTTCCATAGAAAAAACATAAAAACTCTTAAATCAAAACACAATTTCCATAAAAGCATGATCTGAGATCTTAAAAGTTGAACATTCTGTGATAAATAACTCATCTTTATGTCCTTTCACATCTCATGTTCTTACAGACAAAGTCATTAAGTGAGTTTGTACTTTAAACAAGCAAAAATATGCACCATCTGGTAAGGAAAAATAAACTTGAATTCAGTACTTAATATAGAAGTATAACATGATTTCCTTTTCCTTTTCTGCTTGTTTTGTGCTAAGTTTTTTATTTTATTTCAGAAAACCAGACTTAATATTTTCTATTTGCTCCAGAAAAAAATTTATCTTGATTTAAGAATTTGTAGAGATTCCTAAGTAAAACAAGACAAAAATACTAAGAACGTGTTGTTTGCGCCGTATAACTTTTTCTGTTACTTAAAGTGACTAAATTACTAATGTGTAATATGTTGGTTTTGCTTGTTTTTTTTTAAATCTTTGTTTACACTGTAATTGTACTTGTGCTTTCCAACATTTCAATATCTTAATATTTTTAGACAGACAGACGGACAGACAGACGGACGGACGGACGGACAGACAGTTGTCAGTACCTGTAATGTGCGTGGATAAGTTTTTTAGAGGGTGTTCTCCAGATGATTCTGGGCTGGGGTTGTACAGCAACAGTACACTGTAAATTCAGCTGTCCTCCGTACTGAACGTCTATATTCTGTGAAGAGCTGGAGATGATTTTAACCAGCGATGAGTTTCTCTTTACCTGCACATTCACACTCCTCGAAGCCACACCAACAGGATTCACAGCCACACATTCATAATTCCCAGAATCCTTCTCTGTGGCTTTACGAATATACAACGTCCCGTTGGGGAAAACAAACAAGTTTCCATTGATGAACTGTGACGGACGAATCTGTGTTCCGCTGAACGTCACCCAGCGGACGGATGGACTCGGAGAGCCCTCAGAAGTGCAGTGAATGAAGACGTCCTGACCGTCTGGCACCGTTTGGTTTTCTCTGCGCTGTTGATGAATCATCGGAGGCAACGCTGCAATCTGTAGCCTCACCGTCAGCATGTCGGCCCCGGCGGCGTTATTCGCGATGCATTTGTAAACCCCTCTGTCCAGGTAACTGGTTCGTTTGATTCCAAGAGTCCCGTTAGCAAACAGCGCCATCTTCTTTCCCATCCCGTCTGATTCACTAACGGTACGAAGTACAGAACGGTCCGGAAGAACCCAACTAATGTTTGGAGAGGGCAGACCTTGAGCCTGGCATTCCATAAGAGCGCTGTTTCCCAGATAAACCCTCAGATCTCGATGACGTGGAGGTGTCACTCTGGGCACATGAGCTGAAACCACCAGAGTCACGGTCATCTTATCAGAACCATAGACATTAGCGGCCAGACAGACATACTGACCACGGTCCTGAAGCTGAACGTTCTGAATCATCAACGTTCCATTCGACTGAACCTCAAACCGCTGGATTCTGGTGTTTGCTGACATAACAGCTCCTGAGAGAGAAAGAGAGAGCTTTACATACCATAATGTCAATCCTCAGATAGACTGAGATACTTCATTCACATTGAGATGACTGTCAAAGAGTGTCCCATGTTTATTGAAATTCTTTCTTAACTCCAAACAGTCGCTGTCATACTCATTCATTTCATTTGTGGTGCGTTTTTCAATAACTATTTGATATGAAAAACCACACACAGACACGACTGCTTCATGCCTTAAGAACGTCAACAAAAATCTCACAAAATTACAATTAAATTCAAACAATATGTGATAATCAACCAGCAGAATGAGCAGATTCTTTATCAGATATATAACATTAATAATAAATAAATCACTTGAAGAAATATCAAACTGACATATTGGGATCACTCGTTAGTCAAAGTATTTTCCTCTTGTGCTTTCGTTAAAAACATCAAGAAAACTGTAAACAATTATTTTTCGTACTGTTGTTTTCAAACACAAATACATAAACATTTGAAATGACGTTTGTGCTGAGAACAGGACAAAAAAACTGTATCTGCCAGCTGAATGGGAAAAATAATCTTCTTTTCCCTTTGAATTAAATTGATTTTTCTTTCCCCACTGGGAGGGATTTTTCTTTTTAAAGCAAACTTAATTTTGAAAAAGCTCAATTTTGTTGTGTAATTCTTCAGATATGCGAACTGGAAAGCAGAACACTAAGAAGTTTCAGTTCTTTGATGTTTATTTGAGCGCATGAGTTGTGACATCAGATGTCATGTGTGTTACCTGTGGAGGTTTTGGTCCAGCTCAGGTGAGGTTTGGGTTCTCCGTCAGCATCGCAGGAGATCTGAACATGTGACCCAGCAGGAACAGTGACTGTATGAAGTTTACCTGGAGTTATTCTGGGTCTCATCTGTACAACAGGAAGTGCTTCACTCCATTTCCTGTTCACTCCTGCTGTCTGATAAGACTGTGTGATGTTTGAGGATGTCGTGTAATGGTCTGATCCAGCGGTTGATGTTGTTTGGGTGTTTTTTATATGTACAGAAGGATCTCCAGATGGATTTATATTCTCAGTGTAAGGATCTCTGTTTCTTGTGTTGGGAACTCTTCCATGTTTCCTGGCGTCAATGTGATTTGTTCCAGGGTTTCTGGTGTAAAATGGGATAATGTTGTGATGTAGGGTTTGGTCGGGTGTTGTGTGGACAGCTGGTGTTTTGGTGCTGGTGGTTGTTGTCGGCAGTGGTGTTGTTTTAATGGGTTTAATAGAAACGGGTCTAAAGAATATAATCTCGTTGTTTTCACCGTGAGGTCTCGCTGCAGAGATGACAGGTTTGGTTGGCGTCTCTGTTGTTAATGGTAAAGGCACTTGATTTTGAATGGGTTCTTCTTGAAACCTGTCAGCTGGTGGTGGAAATGAAGTGAACTGAACAGATTCTTCTTTAGAAGAAACACTTCCTCTTTTCAATGCATCGTTCTCTGGTCGAAGATAAGAATGTGATTGAGGTGAAAACCTATTTTCTGCTGTCATATCCTTCTCACTGTTATCTGTCTGTAAAGCTGATGTCGGTGTTGATGTTGGGTCTACAATAATCAATGTCATGTTCTCCTCCACCTTCACTCCTGCAATATCTCCATCCTCTTTCTCCTGTAAAACATTTGTGTGTTTATTTTCACCAGTAGTTCCATCGATTGGTGTTGTGCTGACTGTTGCTTCAGTGGTTTGATGGACAGTTGGGATTGTGGGATAACTGTAGCCAGTAGTTTTGGGGTGAGTGTGGGCAGATTTTCCAGAGGTTGGGTAGACAAATACGTCTCCTGTTGGGATTGTGGGATGTTTGTGGTCATTTTCTCTAGTGGATGGATAGACAGATTCAGGAGGGATTGTGGGATAGATGTGGGCAGTAGTTTTAGGGGTCGGATGAACAGATTTGTCTTCAGTTGGGTCTATAGGGTATATGTGTTCAGTTTCTCCAAAGGCTGGACGGACAGAGGTGTGCAATCCTTCAAGTGGGATTGTGGGGTTGTTGTGGGAGGTTGTTTTAGGGGTCAGATAGACCGATTCAGGCGGGATTGTGGGATAGATGTGAGCAGTATTTTTAGGGGATGGATAGGTAGATCTGTCTCTAGTTGGGTTCACAGACCCAGTGGAGATTGTGGGATAAAGGTGAGCAGTGGCTCTAGGGGTTTGGTGGATAGATGTGTCTTCAAGTGGGATTGTAGGGTAACTGTTGGGAGTTTCTCCAGAGGTTGGATTCACAGATCCAATTGAGTTTGTGAGATAGATGTAAGTGTTAGGGGTTGGATGGATAGATGTGTCTCCTGTCGAGTAGATTTGGTCTGTGTCTCTAGAGGACAGATAGACAGACGTGTCTTCAGTTGGAATTGTGGGGCTGTTGTGGGCAGTAGTTTTAAGGGTTTGATTAGATTCCGATGGGATTATTGTGGGGTAGATATGGTCAGTATCTCCAGTGGTTGGATAGACAGTTGTGTCTCTGTCTTGTGTCGTCTGATCTGTGTTCATTGTGACAGTTGAGCTCTTGAGAACTCCTTCAGTTGTTGACTGTGGTTTGTTTGTTGGGAGTTTCGAGAACGGTGTTCTAAACGGCATTCTCCGCCTGCTTCCGTATCGTCGTCTTGAGCTCAGGTGATTTCTTGCTCTCGGTTGTGTAGAGTCAGGTGAAGCTTCTTTCTCAACACTGCTGCTGTTCGAGTAGCTAGACACTGAAGTTCTGATGATAGTCTTAGACAAGGGAAGTTTATTGTCTGTCTCAGATTGAGGTTTGATGACAGGCCCAGAATATATTTGGTTATTTTCTGTCCTTTCATCTCTTATGGTGCCCACATGTCTCTCCTCTGTGATGACATCATTAGAAACAGATAAAGGATCTGTGATGGTGTTGACCTTTGATGTGTGAGTGATGTTTTTATTTTCTTCCTCGGTATGAGCTGTTCGTGTGTTATAAGCATGTTGAGCAGAATCATCTGGAGATGAACCTTCTGTATTATCAGTCCGTGCTGGATGTTCATCATTCCCTCTCTGTACAGTTTTTTCCGTTGTTTTGTGAATTGATGGATTTTTTCGGGTGTTTTTCTCACGGATTTTGGCCAAAATGTCAGCCCATTTCTGTGGATCCATTTTGTTTTTGGCATGAGCATTTCGTTGGTTTGCAAAAGCCTGCACGTCTTTCGTGAAGGGTCGTCTGCGTCTGCCATGGCCAAATGAACCCTGACCCCTCCTGCGATTAATGAAGATTCTGTTGGGTATTATTTGCTCATGAGTGTTGACCTCATCTCCAGACGCCTCTTCAACATCCTCCGCAAACGCTTTTACTTTAGTGGACACACCGGCCGCGGACTGAGGCCTACTGGGATACGCTCGAAGCGGCTGAGCTCCTTTCCTTCTCAAAACCGTGAGTTTAGTAGCCATCACATCCGCACCGTGTTGATTCATGACAACACATTTGTGATATCCATTGTTGTTGAGCTGACTATACGGAATGAATAAAGTCCCGTTAGAGTAGATTGAAGCTCTGGATGAGTTTGAATTCAATATACTGCCATCCGGAAATATCCAGTTCACCACAGCGTCTGGTGCGGCTGCAGAAAGACACGACAAAGCAGAAGACTCGCCGACGAATCTAGTTAAAGCACTTCCGATGTCTTCACCCCGAAGAGGTGTGGACGAGTCCACCACCGCCATGCGGAAAGGCAGAATATCCATGTCTCCCGTGACTTCAACGATGCAGTAATACACTCCAGCATCGGAGTGCTCGACAGATTTAATGTGAAGCGTTCCGGTATTAGAGACAGTCACTCTGTTGTGATGTGTGCTTGACGCTGCTTTGATCCTTGACCCGTCAGGTAACATCCAGAGAATCACAGCAGCGTCCTCGGAGCTTTGCACATCACACTTCATTTCAATCATCCCACCTACAAGAGAACTGAAGATGGTTTGTGTTTTGTTATTGTGTTGGATCATGACCCAGGATCTCTTCTGCTGTCTGATCATCTCCTGATCTGTGACGGTGGAAACATGAGTGTTAAGAATGAGTCGCACGCTCTTGGATGAAGAATATGGTCTGTTTAATTTCACGTTAATAAAGGACTGCATGAGCCACGCTGGTCGAGTTAAGACCTCGGCCCTCACACCGGTGTAATAGAAGGCGTCTTTCTCGATGTCTTGTCTGTATCTGTAGCTCACCTCGGGGTGTTTGGTCAACATGATCTCTCTTCTCAGATGCACAGCGACCTCACTGTAGTAAGCCAGCAGCCTCCATAAGCTTTCGTAGTTTTCTCTGTTCACAGAACATTCCACATCAAAAAACAGAGTCAGGTTTGCAGCGATCTGCCGAGATCTGGTGTAGTTCCAGCTGATTTTAGTGGAGTCTCTGGGTTCAAGTATGTCACAGAACAGATCCGCTCTGGTCCCGTGTTCATCTGATAAAACCAGAGAGAGGTTTCCGAAAGGCGCTTTGATCCTGTCGACGGGCAGAAGTTCACTTTTGTTCTCTTCATGCGTGATGTGATTTTCCGAAGAGCTGATGGTTGGTCCTGAGCAGATGAATTCTTTAACGTCTGACATCTGTTTTCCCTTCAGGTGTTGAGGGGACGAGCAGCGGGGACACAGCCGACCGTCAGAAAACGACCTGTCCTTTTTACATTTCACTACTCCTGAGAGAAGACACAGAGACATGACAGACGTCACAGGATGAAAAAACAAAGTTAGACACGTGAAGCACATGCTGATGACGTGAAGAACATACCTGACATTCTCCAGTTCTGCAGCCAGCTCATGGTGCAGTCACAGCTCCACGGGTTCCCGCACATGAAGATGTTCTCCAGCTGAGGCATGTTCTCCAGCATCTCTCTGGGCAACGTCTTCAGGAGATTCTCAGACACATACAGATGCTTCAGTGTGGAGACGGGAAAGCGCTGGAACACAGAGAACGTGCTGAAGGTTTCAGGATGAAGCTTCTGCAGATGATTGCTCTCCAGGTGTAGCAGGCGAAGTGATGTCATCCCTTGAAAAGCGTCTGGGTGGATGAACTCTATGCGGTTGTGGTCCAGATGGAGTCGGATGAGTGATGTTAAACTGGAGAAGGTGTGGCCAGTGATGATTCTCAACTTGTTGTAACTCAGTTTTAATACCTGCAGAAACACGCGTGTGCAGTTCAAAATTGACGTGTGGCCTCTGTAAACACTCAGTTTTATTTTCAGAATCATGATCAGTCTCTTCTCTCTGCAGAACTTGTGAATTATTAAATGAGTCACTTCACCTGTAAAGATGCAAGATCCTGAAATGCACCATCTGGAATGTTCTGCACATTATTTCCATGCATCATGAGGAGCTCCAGAAGTCTGAGGCCATGAAATGACACGTCTGTGATGTGATTTATGGTGTTAAACCTGTTAAAGGGCAGATACGTTGTTACAAAACAAACTTTCATCATGATTCATTTCTTCTGCAGTCATCGAAAACCGTTTGATCTAATGCATAAAATGACACTAATCGATAGTCAAATATATACTGCAGAAATGTATGGTTTAATAGTTGCATTTGTGCATATGTTTCTTGTGGCTGACTAAAGGAGACAGATGAACAGGTGTCCAGCACATTAGAGAATGAACAGAGAGTTGTGATCTACACACATGCTGGACATTAAGATCACATTCTTACACGTGTTTTACTTCATAGTTTTGACAAATCTACTGAATAATTTCCCTTATAAAATCAAACAGTCTTATCTAATGTATAAAAGAGATGTTTGGTTCGTGTCTCTAATGTATAAAAGAGATGTTTGGTTCGTGTCTCTAATGTATAAAAGAGATGTTTGGTTCGTGTCTCTAATGTTTTAAAAGAGATGTTTGGTTCGTGTCTCTAATGTTTTAAAAGAGATGTTTGGTTCGTGTCTCTAATGTTTTAAAAGAGATGTTTGGTTCGTGTCTCTAATGTTTTAAAAGAGATGTTTGGTTCGTGTCTCTAATGTCTTAAAAGAGATGTTTGGTTCGTGTCTCTAATGTTTTAAAAGAGATGTTTGGTTCGTGTCTCTAATGTTTTAAAAGAGATGTTTGGTTCGTGTCTCTAATGTCTTAAAAGAGATGTTTGGTTCGTGTCTCTAATGTCTTAAAAGAGATGTTTGGTTCGTGTCTCTAATGTCTTAAAAGAGATGTTTGGTTCGTGTCTCTAATGTTTTAAAAGAGATGTTTGGTTCGTGTCTCTAATGTATAAAAGAGATGTTTGGTTCGTGTCTCTAATGTATAAAAGAGATGTTTGGTTCGTGTCTCTAATGTTTTAAAAGAGATGTTTGGTTCGTGTCTCTAATGTTTTAAAAGAGATGTTTGGTTCGTGTCTCTAATGTTTTAAAAGAGATGTTTGGTTCGTGTCTCTAATGTTTTAAAAGAGATGTTTGGTTCGTGTCTCTAATGTCTTAAAAGAGATGTTTGGTTCGTGTCTCTAATGTCTTAAAAGAGATGTTTGGTTCGTGTCTCTAATGTCTTAAAAGAGATGTTTGGTTCGTGTCTCTAATGTATAAAAGAGATGTTTGGTTCGTGTCTCTAATGTATAAAAGAGATGTTTGGTTCGTGTCTCTAATGTATAAAAGAGATGTTTGGTTCGTGTCTCTAATGTTTTAAAAGAGATGTTTGGTTCGTGTCTCTAATGTTTTAAAAGAGATGTTTGGTTCGTGTCTCTAATGTTTTAAAAGAGATGTTTGGTTCGTGTCTCTAATGTTTTAAAAGAGATGTTTGGTTCGTGTCTCTAATGTCTTAAAAGAGATGTTTGGTTCGTGTCTCTAATGTCTTACAAGAGATGTTTGGTTCGTGTCTCTAATGTCTTAAAAGAGATGTTTGGTTCGTGTCTCTAATGTTTTAAAAGAGATGTTTGGTTCGTGTCTCTAATGTCTTAAAAGAGATGTTTGGTTCGTGTCTCTAATGTTTTAAAAGAGATGTTTGGTTCGTGTCTCTAATGTTTTAAAAGAGATGTTTGGTTCGTGTCTCTAATGTTTTAAAAGAGATGTTTGGTTCGTGTCTCTAATGTTTTAAAAGAGATGTTTGGTTCGTGTCTCTAATGTCTTAAAAGAGATGTTTGGTTCGTGTCTCTAATGTCTTAAAAGAGATGTTTGGTTCGTGTCTCTAATGTATAAAAGAGATGTTTGGTTCGTGTCTCTAATGTATAAAAGATATGTTTGGTTCGTGTCTCTAATGTTTTAAAAGAGATGTTTGGTTCGTGTCTCTAATGTATAAAAGAGATGTTTGGTTCGTGTCTCTAATGTTTTAAAAGAGATGTTTGGTTCGTGTCTCTAATGTTTTAAAAGAGATGTTTGGTTCGTGTCTTGTACACTTACAGCAGTGGTGCACGCGTGTAACTCACCCCAGATTAATGCGCTGAACTCTGGTGGAGATGCCCGCGGGCACGGCGACGAGCGAGCGGAAGGTGCAGTGAACTTCAGCGGGAGCGTAACAGGCGCACGGCCGCGGACACGCGCCTCTAGAGTACGGTAAAGTCACGAGCAACATCAGCATCAGCCCGTTGAATGACGACCTCGTGATGGCCATGTTGTTGTCAGCTGTCATGAACTCTGTCACTGAAACACACACGCGCGCACGCGATTAACGTAGAGCTCGTGATGGCCACTGTATATATGCTCGTGCACGGAATACACACATGCACGTTCCAAAAGATATGATAAAAATATGAAAGAAACTGTACAATCCTAAAGTCTTACCGAAGGAAACAACATCCGGATGAAATTCATATTTGATCACTTTCTTTACACAAGATTCTATTCAAATTATGAATGAGTTTTTTAACAAGCGTTAAAGTTAAAAAAATCGACTCAAATCAATTAAATCAATAAACTTGAAAATGAGACACAACAAATGAACATCACAAAAAAATGCACAAACAACACAGTTCGAGTTTAAAATGATGAGCCTATAGACATGTTTCATGAAAGTTTCCTCACCTTTGCGTTGATTTGATTTCGAGTCTTCATTTCTTTAAAAGTGTGTCGCTTCCATCAGTTTTCTCACACACATCATCCGATTCATGTGTAAACACACTTCACTATCCTGCTGTCGAAAATGAAGTTAAATGCGCAGAATGTTGAGATGAAATGGAGTTGAACAGAAGGATTCTTCAGTGTCTCTTCACACTCGTCTCAGTGTCTTGTGTGAGGAGGAGCTCAGAGACTCAAACTGTGATTTCACATATTAATGTTCAGTTCTTCTGCTGCTCACTATGACTAACATTGCAAACACTTCAATGTTAAGAGAAGCGCAATTATTTATGTAAACACTGATTTTCTGATTTTACTCTGAGAGATAAAAAGGTCTTTTAGAACCCAACAGCTATTTTAAAGCTATTTTAAGCATTAAAGAGCTGCTGTAGAACAGCCTCCTCACCGCACCATTCGGTACTATAAATATACATTCAACAAATAAACTCCTTAACACTCTGTGTGTGTGTGTGTGTGTGTGTGTGTGTGTGTGTGTGTGTTTTATATTAATGCAAGTCATCAAAATAACAACAAAAAACTTTTATATATCACAGCAATTCAACACTAGTCAAGATTTAAAACAATAAGTTTTGCCGACTAATTTTACATAAATAATAGAGTAAACAGTTTCTCAAAATAGATTTATTTTAGGCTAATTTCTGACTCATAAAAGTTGATAAATAACTGTAGGTTCACAATTTTTGTCCACCCAGGATTCTACGTTTAGGACAGAAATTAATTTTAAAGAAATGTAAAAAAGCAGACTCTGACTCACACAGAGATTAGAGTATATTCTATATCATTAGATGTAGATGCTGTGATTGTAAAGTGTGATATTGTGAAGATCACCTCTGAATGTCTGGTGAGGGCTGCAGTTGTTTGCTCAGCGGCTCAGTAAACACCAATGAGATTTTGGGGGGTCCTGCAGAAGGAAAGAGTTAAAAATATCTTGGAAGGTGAGAACGGCATTGCTTCTTTTATTAGCAGTTTACCAAACAACCAAAACACAAGCTCTTTGTTTATTCACTTGCATTTAAGTTCCTCACAGGCATGCCGGCGCAAGTTATTATGCATTTTAACTTGAGCTCTTTTACAAAAAGTTGCACAAGACAGTGTTGTTCTTTACATTTGTAATTGAGTAATTGAGATCGTAATGAGACCCATAGATTTAAACTATTGCCATATCATTCAAGTATATATTCAATCTTTCAAAACGTGTTTATCATTCATGTGAAACAGTCCTGCAGCGTATACGTTCACATGAATGCTATTCTCTTTATGTTCAATAAGTTCGTGTTGAATATGAAACGACAGAGCGCTGGTTATCTTTCATATATTAACGACAGGAGTGTTATTTCTGAAGCGTCTCCAGATGAACTGAAGAGCTACAGATGGTCAACATCTTCTCTACAGAACCGACCGAAGTTCACATGCAGAGATCTCCAAATAATAAAAGATATAACTAATAAATAACTACTGAAGCTTTGTTTGTTGTTGTTCTTTCTTTTTACAGTCACACGTCACTGAAAGACACAGAATGTCCTCTCACTTTAACACACTAACGGCAGTGCGATCAGAGAGTGGAACAAACAGATAAGAGAAGGACGGTGGGTGGAGAGAGAAAAAACAGACTGCTTTCATGCTTTTAGAATCAAGAAAAGGAAGAATTGAAACTCACCTTCATGTTGTTATTCATTTCCTTCATAAACAAAGACGAGAGGTCAGTCATCAGAGGTCATCACGAGCAGTGACAGCCGGCAGAAATCACGATGAACGCACATCATACACTTAAACTGATGGATTTTCTGACTTTCTTGCGTCTAAACTGTGACCTTCTTTAAGTCTATAATCTGAATAATTCTAGGAAGACTATAAGAACGAATGTCTCTGGTCATTCTGAAATGTTGGATGGAGTAATGAAGTTGAAACACTAAGAAGCCAAACTGAAACACTAGAAGATCAGTCAGTCATTCTAAAACATTCCATTCAAAAATCACATGTATTTAGTAGAGAACACTAAATCATACAGATGCCTGATGTTTAAAACACTGAAGGTTAACCTGCATTAAAACAGAGCTCAACGTGTATTACAGATTCTTGTAAAGGAATGTTTTCTGCAGATCTCTGGATGGGGTGTGTTTGAGTGTTTGAACGCAGGAGATGGACTGTTGACAGCAGAAGTTGGGTGTGCGACGCAGCTGACATCGCAATCTGATGAAACAAAAGTCAAACATCATTTAACTCTCAACAGCCAATGACAGTGGGACAAGAGTCGAAGTTCACAGCCTTCAGTTGAAAACAAATGATTCAGTTTTTCATCCTCATGTCATTTCAAACATGCATGACTTTCTTTCTTCCTCAGAAACACGAAGGAAGATATTTTGAAGAATGTTGATAACCCATCAATGGCGGTCCCCATTCCTTTGCGTTGGTTACAGTAGAAGTGAAGTGGTACAGTCTGAGGCACTCACCATCATCTGTGTGTAGATCTGATGAGAAACCAGTGTTCCCATCATCAGAACTGGGATGAGACTGGACTGATGACCTGTAGAAGGTCAGAATGTGAATTAACTGACACCATATGATGTTCCAGCAGGACGCCAGCGGTCTTAATGAAGAACACGCTCGCTCAAGAACTGCAGAAGTCAACATTTGGATCAGATTATCCGTCATTAGTGTGAGAACGTGAAATGAAAACTCAACTGTCAATATATAACAAACAGTCTGATCACAGTAAAGCTACTACATGCTTTAGCATATTCTCACTCATTACAAATCCTTTTTAAGCTTAAATATCAATGGATCACACTGCTCATGGACTATTTGAGCTATAGCATTGCATGTTTGTGTTGTATGATTTGAAGGAGGTTTTGTCCAGAGCAGAAATGAGGTTAGAATTACATTGACAGATTGTTTTGCCTTCATTATTACTGTAAATCTGCAATTATGATCATTAAGAGTGACACATGATATTGCACAAACACAAAACCTCTCCATCTAGATTTTAAATCGTTTTTAGGACTAAATGAATGTGTTTGTGTAATTAATGTATTATGGATGTGTGTGTGTGTGTACCTGGTAAACAGTATGGGGACAAAACAATGATGCCAATATCCAAAGTCCCTGTGGGGAAATTTTTCTGATCTGAAACACACACACACCTATTGATGTAGAGCTGACACATGATGAACTTTAACTGTTCTCTCACTTCATGTCACTGCTCATGAAAAACTTTAAAGAAGACTAAGTGTCATATTTAAATGTTACACTCCTAATTGATCTCCTAATGTCACCCTCACTGAGAACTTTCACCAATACTTTGCTCCTTTTCTGTTTATATTGAGATGTATATATAGATACGTAAATAGTTTTGTTGTATTTTTATCTTAAAGGGATAGTTCAGCCAAAAACTCAAATGTGCCGTTTATTTACTCCCCCTCAGGTCATCTGAGATCTAAGTGACATTTTTTCTTGAATAGAACCATAAAGAAGATTGTGTGATCCGCAGTTCTTTCTACTTCATATAATGGGAGTCTATATGGTCCACCTGTCTAAGAGTTCTTAAAGCACATCATTCCAAAAAGCGGCTCCTGGCGAAATGTTGACGTTTCGTAAAGTGACTCGCTTGATATTTTCATAAATTTGAACATCATTTTTAATAATATTAGCCATACTGTACAGCCTCAACTCCCTTTCTGCAGGTGGCGCTAAACGTACCAAACGCTGGTATGCCATCCGCCACCAAATACTACATGAAGAAGATTGCGATTGTGTGCAGGGGCTGCACATTATTGTTCCATTCCATTCCATTTTCTACCGCTTATCCAAACTACCTCGGGTCACGGGGAGCCTGCGCCTATCTCAGGAGTCATCGGGCATCGAGGCAGGATACACCCTGGATGGAGTGCCAACCCATCGCAGGGCACACACACTCATTCATTCACTCACGCACTCACACCCTACGGACAATTTTTCCAGAGATGCCAATCAACCTACCATGCATGTCTTTGGACCAGGGGAGGAAACCCCCGAGGCACGGGGAGAACATGCAAACTCCCACATTATTGTTAATATTATAAAAAATACGTTCAGTTTTATGAAAATATCAAACGATTCACTTCACGAAACGTCAACATGTCGCCAGGAGCCGCTTTTTGGAAATATGTGCTTTAGGAACTCTAGACACAAGAAAAAATGTCACCTACTTCTCAGTTGGCCTGAGGGTGAGTTTTTGGCTGAACAATCACTTTAATCTGTATTTGTGCATGTTTATATTTAATTTTTCAGTGCTTTGGCAATGTAAAAGTTTGTGCCAATAAAGCTTCTTTGAATCTTGAATGAGGACAGACTCAAAAATGACAAATATTAAATGCAAAAATGCAAAGCAAAGTTGTCATTTTGAGAAAGCACTTTCCATTGATCCAGTAGACAGCATCAGAAGAAAGAGAGAACATCTGTTGTGCTTTGTTTCCAGGTGTGAGGCCACTGTGAGATCTCAGCTGGAGACCCCTGACAATCACCGGCCGACCCACCGCACTTCATTCCTCTAAAATCACACACACACGCATGAATGCACGAATGCACGCACTCACACACTCGCACGCTAGCACGCGGGCACACACACACACAAGCGCACACATATACACTCATACACATGCACACACAGGCATACACTTACACACAAACAAACACAATCTACTGAATAACATCTGTACATCCCATTTCTTCAGCTATAAAAACTAATGTGTATCACCTTTGATTCCTTTAAGTAACAATAAATCAGTCATAAAATAATCAATAGTGCTAATACAGCGCTATAAGACTCACATTCTTTTAAACTTGGCCAAAGAGAATGATTTTCCTCACTTTGTGTCAATCAATCGCATCTCTCTGTCTGAAGCTCAAAATAAAATCATGAAAACACTCAACACTTCACCTTCTCACCTCATGACCTGCAGAAGAATCAGACATGGAGAAAAAACACGTACACCGACTTAGTATTGTAGATTTGTCACTCATCAGGGGTCAAGGGTTGAATTACAGACTCGTGTGGATTATTTGCTTCAGATGTGTTTTTAAGAGAGTGAGAAGGTTTAAACATCACAGTCTGACAGTCTGAGGATCTGTGTGGGTTCAGCATTACTCCTCAATGACACAACGTCTGAAATCACACAGTCCTGTTCTTCACATCATCAGCTGAAAACACCATCAGAAGTATTCAAACTCACAGCGGTGTCGATGCATCTATATTACATGACATGAAACATAATGAACAAATGATACAAACACTTTCTTTTCATATAAGATTTCACGGTGCCATAGAAAACCTTTTTTGTATAAATGTTTCCATAAAGAACCTTTAACATCCGAATTACCTTTCTGTTTCACCAAAGGTTCTTTGTGGCAAAAAAGGTTCGGTAACACTTTCCTAGAAGCATGTATGTATAATGCATGATAAAGAGTTATTAAAGGGTAAAATGGACTATAATTCTTCATAATGTGTGTTGTAATGCATTATATGTAGTTGTAAATAATTATAACCAATTTAAAATGTGTAGTGTAACAATGAATTGCTAAGTGTTATAATGTAATAACTGTAATAACAATTATTTATAAGACATTACAATGCTTTAAAACTACTTTTATAATGGATTATACATACATACTTCAAGGAAAGTGTTACCGAAGGTTCTTCAGAATATAAAAATGTAAGAAAGAGAGACAGTTTTTAAAATAATTTTTGACCGAAAGCTTCTTTGTGGAACCAAACATTATTCTTCTGTGGCATCACTGAACAACCTTTCAAGCACCTTCATTTTTAATAGTCAGAGTTAAAAGTACTCTTATTACCATAATTTCACAAATTCCAATCATTCAATTTAAATCTTTAAATCTTAAACACACATTTTCACATAGTGCTGATAATAGATGTCACCTGAATGATCTGTGCCGGAAGAAATAAAAGAAGGATAAGAGAACTCTGAGCAAAACACAAAAACACAACACAATACTGCTGATTCATTTCATTTCATCTTATTATGTATTGTTTTCTCTTTATAACACACACAGAAACCACACACTGAAACAATGTCAAAGAGTAGTCTCACAGTAGTGTGTGTGTGTGTGTGTCTTAGTAAAGAGACAGAAGCTTGAAGCTAAACTCCACAGGAACTCACATTATACACCTCACTTTCACAAATTGTTTCCACATTTCTAATAGTGTGTTTACATGTGCTTGCCTGACGTTGTATTATAGGATAGAGAGATAGAGACCAGCTGTCTAATACACCTTCAATTACAGCTCATAAAACCCAACACATTCACTACAGTCATAAAGATCTGACCTCCGGTAACGACACACTAATCCTGAAACATTCACTCTTGAACAGAATATTCACGTGCAGAAGAGTTTTACTTGTATATATAGAGATATATTTGTATAATAATCAACCGGACTGATATATAAACATCATTCACTCTCTTCTGAATCCAGTAATGACATTTGGCCAACTTCACATTTATATTGGAGAAGTCTACGCTTGAGCAGCTGCAGCGATGAATTCTGTATTTTCTCTTCTTGAATTAAACATTTGTATGTGTTTTTCTAAGATTTGTGTCCTGGACTGTAAAGTTATTGATTACAGTCTTAACCAGCTACTGTAAAGCATCAGTCAAACAGATTTATTCACATCACTTAGAAAGTAAACATGGTCAAATCCTTCATTGAGCTCTTTGTAGGTTATAGAGACAGCACCTGTCTGTTGTGTTCAAGTCTCTCTCTTAAAGGTGTGTGAAGATCAAGCACAATGAAGACGATGATACGAGTTCTTTTGTTCACCTCTAACCTGTGCGGACCTGCTGGAGAGATCACGAGAACATGAGAACAAAAACATTTATTCTATATATCAAACGCAAGATCACAGATGACACACATTCAGTAAAACACTTAATGATTCAACAGTGAATCAAATACTGTGAATCTTTTCCTCAACAGTGAATCTTTCATTTAACACAGAATCAGTTACAGTGAATCAGTGAATCATTCGTTCAACGGTGAATCAGTTACAGGGAGTGTTTTACTTAACTGATTTGTTTACACACACACACACACACATTCACAATGTGTTTTTGAAGTAGATTTTGGTTGAGTCAGCAGTGAAACATCAGTACTTTGTCTTCTGTGTGTATTTATGTTCTAAAGGGGTTGAAATAGAACAAGAAACACAAAGCACATTCATATTTATTTACTTTGGCAGAGACTTTTATCCAATGAGAAAATTACATACAGAAGAGATTTAGTGAACACAACAGTCACGTGGTCAAACCAAACGTCTGTTGAACCCGACAATAAAACAAGAAAATATGAAGAAAACACCTGGTGACTGAACAATCTGTCACCGTCTAACCTTCTCTACACATATTTGCATACATATTTCTCTACAGCTGCTAACACACACACACACCCACGCACAAACACACACACACGCACACAGTAAGCGCCCACTCAGTTGATCTTGTACAGTCACTTTGAGACATGACCGAAGTGAGCGAGAGTTGAGATGAACACAGATGTTGAGAGACTCTGAAGGTCAAGTGTAGCTCACTACAGTCTGATTCCTCAAACACCATCAAACAGACGCTTTCCTACCATCAAACAGACGCTTTCCTGATATTGTCTCAAACTGCTCTCACTAGTGTTCACTGCAGAATGGCACAAAACCTCAGAATCCTCTGGTAAACCACTTGGAAACACACATTACAACCAAACCACAAGCTGCTACTAAAGTTAGCCACTTTATGAGCGCCATAAACCGGCATCAAGACGTCTAATTTGAAAAGCACTGCTTCCACATTGCTCCAGATTTCTGAAAGGTTGAGGTCAATGGCTGAATCGGTCGTGCAAAACCAACTTCCCAGGAAGGAATCACTCCGGGGGGCAAATGAACACGATGAAAAATGACTCGCTAATGAAAAACAAATGCTAACAGAAACGGTTTCATGAATTCTTTCTGTTCGAGAAATGAGAAGACAGCATCAATCATCTCTGTATGACATCAAAAGGGCAAGAGAGAAACTGTGATCGCGGATGATGGTGAAGGTGATGATTTTCTGCCTCGCGTTTTTAAGGAGGACCCACAAAACACTTGTAACATTCCACCGGCATTCAGCATCATGTTGCATCGTCACGGCAACAGAATCTTTCGGCGGCTCCTGCGGGTTAAATGGAGCTGACCTCAGCCATAGCAGCGCTCATTAGGGTGCATGCCGCAGAAGATCAGAGGCCACATGTGGACACGCAGAGACGCGTCTCACCTCATAAATTCAACAGAACGTCCACGTCCAATCAGAAATGAACTCCGCAGAGTTTGAGGAAACAACATGTCATTACTGACCAGTGGGAGGGACAGACAGACGCATGTTTGATGTTCCTGAACTACACTTTACACAAGAGTCATAATTCTTTAGAAGAGTAAGCGTGCATTAATCTCTGATACTGTCTGGAGTGTATACTGTAGTGTGCTTAGGCTGAAAATGATTTGGAGGTTTATCATCTGGACAGAATATCCACATCAGCTACAGTAGCCCACAACTAACATCCACTAAACTGTAAAACAGAGCATGACACGACACAATACTGCTTCCCAGAATGCAATAGGGTTCAAATTTTCAGAGTGAAAAATGAGCAGAACACAATCTTTACATGTCGTCACACAATTTCAACCTTTGTGACAAATATTTGTTTGAATTGTATGATGACGCTTTAGTGCCACACAGTAGAAAACAAAACAAAACAACAAGAAGATCATATATTGGAAAATGTCAGAATTACAAGAAAGTCATAGCAATACAGAATTAAAGGAACAGTTTGTAGAAATAGCCGCTAGAGAGCGCACGATCAAAACAACAACAATGGCGTAGCTTGATGACGCAGTGTAGAAGCGTGGAATGATGGGATATGTTGTCTTTAACTCCACCGCTGATGGTACCGCTGATACATCAATCATACAGAGTAATACATGTAAGCGGAAGAGGTAAAGTAATAAAGTTTTATAAATGTTGGGTTAGATTAAATCATTTTATTTCATTATAATGAATTAGACTCGTGTAATGTGAGGTTTAAATCTAAATTATTAGTCATAGATGTTACAGTTATTTTCCATTTCAATGATGTTATAACACTGCGCAGTTTTAAGTGTTTAAATCAATCATAGTAAAAGATATTTTGGGACAAACTACTTCCGCATCTGTCTACCACACTGTCACGCGGTTTCTACGTCAGTAAAGGTGGGAACAAAGGGTAACGCGGATATGTGGACCCGGTCCACTGTTTACAATGGAGATTTTCTCACGATTTAAAAACAGTTGGAACATTTGAGATGTTGTAAGTACTCAGCTGAAAATATATATAACATTGGTCTAGTGGTTTTTATATTTTACTGCAAAGTTCTTACAAACTCTACCTTTAAAGTTGTGATATTTTCAGAACAAAGTCAAAATTACATAAATAAAGTACAGCACTCAAATCAAGCTGTGCACTGCAAATAACGACGTTCTTACTTGGTATTTTGTCTTGTTTTCCAATACAAATGTCTAAACATTCATGAATTAAGATGCATTTTCTTGATGAGCAAACTGATCTAAGAAAATAAGTCTTTTTATTAGACAAATAGTATGAAATTTCACTGAATTTGTGCTTAAGACAAGCAAAAAGATCTGCCAATGGGGGATGGAAAAATAATCTTGAATTAAGGTTTACATTTTTCTTAGTCACTCAATTCAAGATTATTTTGCTTGTTTTAAGCACACAGTCGCTAAATTTCATATTTTTTGTTTGAAAACAAGACTTATTTTTTAAGGTTTGTTTGCTCATCGAGACAATGCATCTTGATTCAAGAGGTTTTCGACATTTGTACTGCAAAACAAGACGACAATGCTAGGTAAGAAAGTCATTTTTTGCAGTGTGATATTTTCAGAACAAAGTCAAAAGAAATGATATGAATAAAGTCACAGCAATCCAAGATTGAAGTCTGGTTGATGACGTCTGTCCTACACAAGTATAAGTGTGTCTCAGTTTCATGTACAGCAGAATAAGAATCATTTGGGTAAGACACATCTGGTTAGTTAACTAAAGCTTTAATGTATTATCTGTCATCATCTGAGAATCAGATAACATTCAGTTTCATCACATCTGATTTTAATCTGCTTCTCGACATCCACTTCAACACAGAAAATCAAAAACAACTGCATATTCTTTTCATTTAATCTAAATAAATACCACAAGCGTCCTCTCATATGTGACCACATACTGTATGCTTGTGTGTGTGTGATGTAAAGTGTAGGGTGGACACACAGAGCATGTGTCATGAGAAACGCCCGTAACACAACTCGAGCCATGTGTTTTCTTGCTCTTGGAATACATATCATGTCACATCAAACTAGTTTTTTTCTCAAAAAAAATGTTTACATTTAATATCACACTGATTTGTGTAATTATATCAAACATGATGGAACGAGCGAGACAAAACACAAAACCTCTCAGAATTCATCCCATCCGCGGCTCACGACTAACAGGACAGAAAACCTGCAGACCTGTCGGAGTATAACAGGAAAATAAAGGGCGTTGAAATGATTCAACTTTTCCTAGCCGTCATCCAGACAGCGTCTGAGCCAAATGTGTGTCAGTGTGTCAGCCTGTCTTCAGTCAAACACAGCGTCAGTAAGACAGGGAAACAATCGGCACAAATGACTTAAACTGGACGTCAGTAGGGGTCAAAGGTTGTCAAGCATGTGTCTCTCTCTCTAACCACAGAAGAGCAGGAGAAATGTATCAAGATGAAAAGATCACGAATGGGAAACAAACTTTCATGTCAACTACCATAACATCAAAACTCACTGTTGATAAAAAGCTCTTGGATATTATGTGTTTTAAATGTTTAATAATAAAGATCTCCTGCGTCCAAACCTTTCACAGAAACTCAGCAGAATGTTTACAATGTCAATTGCAAATGAAATTATTACGGTTTAAAGCTTATTTACACTAACATGATGAGCTGGAGAACATTTGTCTTTGACCTGTAAACTGATGAGAGATGACAGAGAACGTTGACTCACGGGGGTCATGACTTTAAAGTTCATTGTGTGATTTACAGCAGCTTCTTAACCTCTAATGACATTTATCTGAGTGAAGAACGGTTTCTTCCTGGCCTTGTCAAGAGTCAAAGACAATAAAACACAGAGAGTCACCAGATGGGAATCACCCATCAAATACACAGACACTGGGACAAAAAACTCAAATCCTGCAGTTCCTGATAAAGTACATGCTCGTGTCCGACATTCACACCAACATTAGCTGTTGGGTAAACACAAAAACGCGTAATAATACACAACACACAACATTCCATAATCATAAATGTCACACTGGGGTAAGTTGTTACAGTTTCGTTGGATTACTTTTTTCTACATTTGCCATATTTGTGGTGTAATTTAATGACATCAAATCTACAGTCACAATATGCCCCACTATTGAGTCACCGTAAGGCAGTTGGTGTGAAGTGACCCTGAGAAACTGAAGTAAAAACAGTGTGTGACAACTAGCCCCGGTGTCCAGACACAGATGTGATGTTGAGAACAGCGAGGAAGCTCAGTAGACATCTCACGCTGATTCTGTCCTAAACCTATTAGCTCACAGGAAAGAAGAAAACATGGAAAGACAAACTTACTCCACCCAAACGCTGCAAAGAATAACCAGAAGCCACTCACACACACACCCTCACACACACACACATGCGCACAAACAGACACTTTCTCTCCCTCACTACACTAACACGAGCGCGCACACTAACGTTAGTTCTAGAGTCGCACTGCCATCTGCTGTCATGATTTGTAGAGCACACAAACTCAGAATGTTCTGAATGATTCTCTGATTCACTCTAATTATACATGTCTAAATCAATTCTGAAATCAATTTGATGTTTTATGCACATCTCTTCCGTGAACTACAGCTGTTTGATCAGTAGGAAATACTGCTCGATCTTAAATCACTACGACATTGAGTCGTTTATACAAGTATTTGAAAAGCAACACTCGTCTATCATCATCACTATAAATCAACTTTATTATCATGAAAATACCTGAAAAGGTTTGAAGAACAGTGATAGAATATGACCATAGGCATTTCCTGGAACTTATCGTTCTTCTTCTGTTTCCCATATTCTGAATTTCTGCACAAGAGCGCCCTCTGGCTTTCGGATGTGACGGCATTTAACCGTCATTGAGAAACGTAGCGAATAATAATCGTACGGTATATCGCCCACCCCCTGCAATTGTGAATATACAATTTGTGACAGCAGGCGATATAACCACAGCCGGCCGGCGGCTGCGAAAAAACTGAAATACATTTCTGAAATAAGCGTTCATAATAAATATGAATTAGACAAGTTAGTATGGCGACAAACTTTTCAATCATATGTCCTTTTTTAAATATATTTAAAGTCTACTTTGTATACAGACAAGGCACGTGCAATGAACATAAATACACATGATACAATAATAATATACTTAGGCCTATAATGCTTATACTGTGCCTTTAAAAGTGGCACATAATACACAATTTTATGAAGTATGACGTTTCATTGGAGGTGTGTGAGTGTATGTGTCTAGTTTAGAGATCAGTGCTCTGGTGGTGATGACGGTGGATATAAGGATGTACTGAGAGGTCATTCAGTGTTAAAGAAGTCTAATGTCCTGTGGGAAGAAACACGGTCTCTATCAGACTGCAGCGGACAGTGGGATAAACATATTAATGTAAGGCCATAATAACAATAATCAAGTTGACATGTCAAATGTGATATACACATTTTATCTTCTATCATTTCATATCTGGGTGTTCAAGCACAGACATTTTTTCTCATATAAGGTTGTATAAAGCAGTGTGTTTTCAGAACAGCGAGCTCCTCTTCTGTTCGGCCTCCTGTGGCTCCTCTCGTATGAAGGGTCTCCTGAGGGGTCATTAAAAGCAAGTGAGTGGTGTGTAAAGTTATAAGAATCCCTCCACACATCTTCACATAGAGAGTCAGATGATGATGAGGCACAGCGGCGGCCCAATCAAATCTAAAGAAGTTTATATTACGTGTGTAGTCAAAAAAGTCTGAGACCGCTTTAAAAACAGACATGCTTCATCATCAATTTATGGAAAGTTTTGTACAGAATGTCAGCTTTTCTAAGAAAAGAAGAAAAGAAAAATCAAGTTCTTAAAATCACAAACATTTCAGTTTAACATACTTGGATTGTCCTTTTAGAGGATAAACATAGTGAAAATTTCAATTAAATGAGACAAACATGCTGAAATTAATAACTTGTAGAATTTACTTAATAAAATCCTTGTAACAATTTGCACAAATTTTTTTAAAGTAAAATGTGCTGCTACAATTCAAGTAATGGATGTGCATCTACTTTTTAACATTTATGCTTTTTCTGACTTTGTGACGAGTGATCAGTTATTGTGTTTTTGCAATGTCTCTTAAATCTCCAACATCATGATGATCAAGTGAAGTTTACATCTTGTTACTCTAGTGTAGATTCTGTAGGCCATAAATCTGAATGCATGATGTGATCTGTAATGTACATTGTTTGTGCCAAAAAAACACATCTTCACACTGAAGAGAGATTTCTTGAACATTTATTTTGCGCACGCACACATGCGTGTGATGATGAAGATGATGATACACAACAGGTCATCAGGGGTCGATGTGATGCTTTCCTCCACAGTTTTACCACAGTAAAGTGCGTAATCATAGCAAATGCAAACTCATCAGAATCATCTGATTGATGGACAGATTGATTGACACACACACACACACACACACACTCACAAACAAAAAACTGCTCTGATGGGTAAAACACACGTACAGTAGATTCAGATGTGCTGCAGTCTGTGGTTTTTATGATAGAACGCTGTAAACAACAAAAACAAACCAGATTGGTCTCGCGTGTGAAGAAAACACGTTTAGAATACACACAAATATTTGAAGATTGAAGGATTTATTTTAATCCATGTCATTCTGAATCTGGCTATTAAAGGATCAGATGTTAAATGAATTTATATCGCGTCCTACATGAAAATCATTCCTGAGGGATGTTCTCTAGTCAATGATTTATGAACATGTTTTATTAATCACGGAACAGATTTTTAATATTCTCTTTAGTTTCCCTGTAGAGTTTTTGCTTGAAAATGAATGCGTATATTTAACATTAATTGGGTGTTTCCGGATGGACTGCTCACATTCTTCAAAAGACGCTTTGATTGTCAAAAGATAAACTTGTTTCTTTGTTTCTGGTTTAACAGATTTTACACTAGACTCTCAGTTCAACAGATATCAACACAATGAACAGTTGTTGAAAAACAGGTTTTTACTGGAATAAATCACAGGTTTAATTATTAACATTCTGAGACGGTGGAGTGTGTGAGTGTGTGTGTGTGTGTGTGTGTGTGTGTGTGTGTGACCTCTGCTGTTATTATCATTCAAGCACCTGCCAGAGTCATTTAGTGTGAGAAATGACTCTGTCTATCCCAGAAATATCCTTGACATTTTCCCTCATGGATGAAGGTGCTGTAATGCCTGTGAAAGTCTGAAACCCTCATCTTTTCCTTTACTGTATGTGTTTTAAGGATCTGCTCTGAATTCTGTGGATATTCATATTCATAATAAACATCAGTTTCAGAAAAGTCCAACTTTGTTATTGTTGTAAAAGTCTATAGGTTGATTTTGTTTGATGTTTTCAGTTTCAAAACTAAAGCATTAGTAACTAGATGGGTCAGCACAACAAATGATAACAGATGTGATCATTAAATACATATGTTTATTGATAATTACTCTTTGTTTATCATAATCTTTTATTAATGTAGATTTGTTTAAATGAATATGTCATGAATCTCACAGTGAGACATTAAACGAGATGTAGGGAACAATGACGAGACACGAGAAAGAACTATGTCTTTCCCACATAAAACCATAGGTTATGCAACGACTCCGCTCCAAAACCAAGAATAAACATGACATGATAGCGGAATCATGACAGAATATGAGATGTTTAACTTCATCTAATAAAGAAGCAAGTAAAGGCTCTATTTCAACATCAGCTGAAAAAGTTCAGACTCATCCTCATCCAAAGTTCACTCGCTCTGTCCAAGAGTGATGACAGAAGCTGCGGAGGGAATGAAATGTGTCCTGGGATGTTTTCGTTTTCAGAAATCAAACTGTTCTAATACACCGTTCTCTCAAGGTCCGAACGCTATTCACACAAAACAGATGAAATAGATTTTGCCAGAGTTTGTTGAAAATGTTCATACATATTTCATCAGGGACACTCTGATCAGAAGGAGAAAACCACAACTCTATATTACAGTCGATCCACAGAGAGAGAGAGAGAGAGAGAGAGAGAGAGAGAGAGAGAGAGAGAGAGAGAGACAGAGAGAGGGGGAGAGAGAGATAGAGAGACAGAGAGAGAGAGAGAGATAGAGAGACAGAGAGAGAGAGAGAGGGGGAGAGAGAGAGAGAGAGAGAGAGAGAGACAGAGAGAGGGGGAGAGAGAGAGAGAGAGAGAGAGAGAGAGAGAGAGAGAGAGAGAGAGAGAGAGAGAGAGAGAGAGGCAGAGAGAGGGGGAGAGAGAGATAGAGAGACAGAGAGAGAGAGAGAGGGGGAGAGAGAGAGATTTTACACACCTTTATTATCCATATTTACACATCCATTACATCACGTCAAAGATTATTTTTAAAAATAAAAATGCTTTTTAAAACCCCCACATAATGTCATATTTCATTACGAAAAACAAATAATAAGAAATTAAAAAAAAAAAAAAAAAAAAAAAAATCATTTTACAACAGAATTTCCAGACTCTCGTTCTCATCGACATTACACAAAACTTCATCGATTCCCCACATTTCTTTAAAAATCAATACATTATTTGTCAATTTATAAAAGGCAAATTCTGCTCTAACTCTAATTAGGCCTTTTAATATTACTTCAGGGTTCACAATAGTTTCATCTCTTAGTTTTCTTTTTCTTGCTAGCCATATTGCTAACTTTGCTTCACCTACTATGAAATTTGCTAAAGAAATATTTTTCTCCTTCCAGCAGCATATTTGGGTCCATATATAAAATTGACCATACTAAAGACCTCCCCCAGTCTCCCAACCAAATCTTCTAATATGAAAAATAATCCTCTTAATCTGAAACAGTACAAAAACAAATGGTCTAATGTTTCTTCATCATTACAAAAAACACACTTCTTTGTTACAGTGGAATCAAAATGTGCTACATGTTTGTTGGTGGCTATAGCCCAATGAACAATTCTCCATTGGAGATCTGCAGTGCGCTTCTCTATTGGAGTTTTATATAATGACCTCCAACAACCTTTTGGGGAAGAGTTTATCCCCAAAATACCAATCCATTTTGATTCTCGTTGCATATTGAGTGCAGTACAGTACAACACTTTCACACATGTTAAATACAGTTGTGTTCAAAATTATTCAACCCCCACTGAAATTGATTGTTTTGGTCGGTTTGACATTGATTATGATCATTCAGTCATCCTGCTTAATTAAATCAAAGAGGCACGTGTAGGTCAGACAAATATAACATAACATTTATAATGAAATAACCACAAATGTCTTTTCTGAGCTCACATCATTATCGGTTTTATTCAACCCCCAAGTGACATTCAATCTTAGTACTTAGTACAACATCCTTTTACAGTTATAACAGCTTTTAAAAACAAAGGTCCATGCTTTTAAAACCGAATGATAAAAAGACGAAGTACCACTAATATCCAAATCTGCCAACCTCATTAAAAACAACTGCTTATCATATTTAAAAGTGTCCACTTTTTTCAATAAAGCACAAGCTGTATCAGTCCACATAGTTACACAAAATACAGCAATCTTTGCGCCACTTGAAGTCTGAAGGTCATAATTCGACTTCTGATGTCTATTAGTCTATGTCCTACTTCGTTGACTGGCAAATAAAGCACTGCTGCCTTTGTCCAATGATATACAGTCCAAAAAAAGTTAATCAACTTCCTCTGAATTGCGCAAACAACTTCATTAATAAAAACAGTTATATCATCTGCATATGCAGACACTTTTCTTCCAACGCCTTCACAAAAAAATCCATGTATATTTTTCTCAATTTGACAGAGAAGAGGTTCGATTGCCAACGTATATAGTTGTCCTGACAAAGGATATCCTTGTCTTATACCTCTATTTATTAAAACTGGTTGACTTAGTCCACCTCCCACTTTTAACATTGCTGATCCCCCCGTATACAAGAGTTTTATTACAGACAGAAAAAACTCTCCAATTCCAAACAACAATGATCTACTCTATCAAAAGCCTTCTCTTGATCAATTGATACAATCCCGATATCTTGATTGTCCATATGTGCAAGATCATTTACATCTCTTAAAAGAAAAAGGTTATCCATAATTTTTTTTTTGGTACACGATAAGTCTGATTTTCTTTCAGACGATTTGAGAAAACCTTTGCAAGAATTTTATAGTCTGTACATAACAGAGCAACGGGTCTCCAATTTTTTTAAAACCAATTTCCCCTTTTTTGGGTAACAATAAAGTACAGCCCTTTTACAACTAGTAGGTAATCTTCCATTTTCAAAAGATACTTTATATATCTCCAGCATGTCTTTCTTAAGTATCCTCCAAAACTTTCAATAGAATTCTGCAGGGAGCCCATCAACACCAGGGGCTTTACAAAGAGAGAGTTGTTTTACTGCATCAGACGGTTCCTCCATTTTTATTTTGGAGTCTAACTCCTTTTTCTGTTTGTCATTTAATTTAGGCATATCATTCAAGAAAAACTCCATACTTGACGTATCACACGTTTGTGCCCTATACAACTCTTCATAAAAGTCCTTTGATCAGTTGGGTCTGGGTGTTTTAAATAAAACATTTGTTTTCTTTCCATTTCTTTTTTTTCCAATTTAAAAAAAGAAAGAACTAGGAGCATCCATATCTCTTAAAGAAGCATAACAAGCTCTAAATTAAGTTCCCTTTGCATGTTCATGGAGAAGAGTCCCTAAAGCCTTCTTTTTCTTTTCCAACATTCCCATATTTTCCATGTTACTATTAATTACATTCATTTCAATTTGTTCTATTTCTCTCTCCAATTCACAAATTTTCATTTTTATCAAGCTGTTATTATGAGCAGTATAATTTTGACAAAAACATCTAATCTGGGTTTTTCCCACTTCCCAGCATTGCACAATATTATCATAATCATTCTTTCGTTCCTTCCACTTATTCCACAACAATTCAAATTTCTCACAAAAGGTCATATCATACAACAATTTAATATTAAAATGCCGATAAAAGCTACAACTCCTTGATTTCATTAAACTTAATTCAATTAAAACCAAATTATGGTCTGTAAAACCATTTGGAGAAATCACTGATTTTAAAACTCTATTACTCTTATTTTTACTTATGTAAAACCTATCTAGTCTTGCTGCGCTAAAATGTTCACTTGAAACTTAATCCATGAATATTGTTTCATTTTTGGATGTTTTTCTCTCCAAACATCAAGTAATTCATAATCTCTAATAACATTACTTAAAATGCTTACAGAAGGAGGATATGGTTCTTCTATATTTCTATCCATGGTAAAATCTAGGGTACAATTCCAATCACCACCCAAAACCAAGCAGTCATCCTTGTCAAAGACCTTTAAACTATCATTTACTTTTTTTACAAAGGTTATTCTCTCCGCTCCATTATTGGGGGCATATATATTAATAAATACAGAAATTAGACCCTTTATTTCTACTTGAACTGCTAAACCTCAACCTTTTTCCATCTCACATAAAGAAATAACTTTCATATCAATATTTTTTGTGAACAAAATTGCAATACCCCCACTAACATTAGAGCCATGACTAAAGAAAATATTTCCTTCCCACCACATTTTCCATTCCATCTCATTCATCACAACACTATTTGTCTCTTGTAAAAAAACTATTCATGTTTTTAGCTTGAATATACTCCGATAGAACAGCCCTTTTATTTTTCATCAAAACCTAAGGATCTCTGTATTTTAATAGCTGAGGTAATGAACTTATCAATATCAGGAAAGTGACTTTTCACCTCAACTGTCTGACCAAATGTCTTGTCTAGAAAACCATTTATTTCCGTTAGAGTATACAACTGACCATCTCCTCCCTGAGAAGAAATATCTGACATCTCAGATAGACTTTCATCATAATTCTCCTTTTCATCATCACTGCTTCCTTCCTTTTCATTATGTGTTATTCTTCCTTCCTCCTGTGAATCATGAAGGCGACACTCACTTACATTACTCTTAACAACAACCTCAGATGCACACGTAGCTTCAGCTACATCGCTGATTTGATTTTCATCCCTTGTACCCACAACATCATCAGTTACATTTCCACATTCTTCCGTCTCTTTGATCAACAGCTTGTGCTTCTACTATTGGCGAAACGATGTCAGTTTCGTTAGGACGTTCATTTCATTACATTACATTACATTGATGCATTTGGCAGACGCTTTTATCCAAAGCGACTTACATTGCTTTATCCTTTACATTTATACATAGGTATTTGCAATCCCCTGGGATCGAACCCACAACCTTGTGTTGTTAACCATTTACCACTGAGCTACAGGAAAGCTACAGGAAGTTTCTTTCAACCTGTTTTTTATTTAGACAACCAAGTTTCTTATGTCCAATATTTCCCCAATGAAAGCATTTCAGACTGCCAGTATTCGCGTAAATCATATAAGACTTTCCTTCATGCTCTACTTGAAAGGAAATACCCAAAGACTGTGCATCTAGAAACATAAACACCTGGCGTCTAAACGAAAGCACATGTTTCAGCGCTTGATTCTTACAACCTAGCGGAATCTATTTTATTTAGCTAGCAAGCTTTCCGAACCTAAGTAATTCTCGTTAAATTTCACCATTTGGAATGAACGGTGGTACATTGGAAACAACAACCTTTGTTGAAAGCGAAACCAGCGGGGAAATAACACAAAGTGTTACGCCACTTACCCACACGCCGCTCTCAATCAATTGGCCAACCAACCTTTGCTCATTCACGAAGATCACGACGGCTTTATTCATCCTTGAGACTGAAAAAATGTTTTCAAATCCAATTTGTTCGCCCACAGCGACAAGTACATCCTCAACAGATGCACCTGTCTCAGGTATACACCCAAGTCCATGGAGGAGTGAAAGTGAGGAGTCCATTCTCACACTCCGCCTCAAAGTAAAAGAGAAAAACGCTTCCAAAAACCCCAAAACTAAATTAAAAAGATATTGAGAAAAATAACAAAAATAAAAAATAAACAAAACCCCAAAAAGTTTTTAAACAAACACAATCGCTCTAAGAACTCACGCACCCCACGCTCCTGTCATGTACAGAGAGAGAGATGAGAGATGAGAGAGAATGAGAATGAGAGAGAGAGAGAGAGAGAGAGAGAGAGAGAGAGAGAGAGAGAGAGAGAGAGAGATGAGAGATGAGAGGGACAGAGAGAGAGAGAGAGAGAGAGAGAGAGAGAGAGAGATGACAGAGAGAATAAGAGAGGGACAGAGAGAGAGAGAGAGAGAGAGAGAGAGAGAGATGAGAGATGAGAGATGAGAGAGAGAATGAGAGAGGGACAGAGAGAGGGAGAAAGAGAGAGAGAGAGAGAGAGAGAGAGAGAGAGAGAGAGAGACAGAGAGAGAGAGGGAGAGAGAGACAGAGAGAGAGAACCTCTTTAGTAAAATAACCAAGAACTATGAACAAACTAACCTACACAACAAACTATGCACTCTGGAGTCAACAATTAAAGATTACCAAAACTCTTTAGACTATCTAATTACACTCGCTGAGCTCGGCCAAAATATACCAAAACTTAAATCCCAAAAAGCAAGTGGTATCGACGGTATCCTAAACGAGATGATTAAATACGCAGACCAAACACTCGCCATCCTCAAACTGTTTAATATCATCTTAAGTACAGGTATATTTCCCACAATCTGGAACCAAGGTCTCATAACTCCAATCCATAAAAGTGGAGACAAATTCGTCCCTTATAATTACCGTGGAATATGTGTAAACAGCAACCTAGGTAAACTCCTCTGTAACATTCTTAACAGCAGACTTCTCCAATATCTAAACAACCAAAACATCCTGAGAAAATGCCAAATTGGTTTCCAACCCAAATACCGCACATCCGATCATATATACACTCTTCGTACCTTAATTGACAAAGAAACAAACCAAAAGAAAAGGAAGCTCTACTCATGCTTTGTTGACTTCAAAAAAGCTTTTGACTCAATCTGGCATGAGGGACTTTTTCTTCAGTTGATTCAATGCGGCATCGGAGGAAAAACCTATGACATCATCAAATCAATGTACACCAATAACACATTTGCAGTTAAAATTGGCAACAAGCACACAGACTTTCTCTCCCAGAGTCGTGGAGTGAGACAGGGCTGTAGTCTTAGTCCTACACTATTTAACATTTACATGAATGAATTAGCTGGAGCTCTAGAACAGTCACCAGCACCCGGTCCGACCTTACAAGACACCGAAGTGAAATGTCCTGTTTGCAGACGATCTGGTGCTGCTGTCACCCACAAAAGAGGGTCTACAGCAACATCTGGACACCCTGCACACTTTCTGCCAAACATGGGCCCTATCGGTTAACCTTAAGAAGACTCGAGTCATGATATTCCAAAAAAAGCCCAGTAGCCAAAACCAACATCACCGTTTCAAACTAAACAACGTGCCCTTAGAACACACCAAGAACTACACATATCTTGGTATAAACATTAGTCACACCGGAAACTTAAACAAGGCTGTGAATGACCTGGGAGACAAGGCACGAAGAGCCTTTTACGCAATCAAAAAGAATATCAAAATTGACATCCCAACCGTAATCTGGCTGAAAATAATACAATCAATTATAGAACCAATCGCGCTGTATGGAAGTGAGGTTTGGGGTCCTCTCGCCAACCAAGAGTTCAGCAGATGGGACAAACACCCAATAGAGATTCTGCAAACAGAAATGTGTAAAAACATTCTACGGGTACAGAGAAAAACTCCAAACAACGCCTGCAGAGCAGAATTAGGACTGTATCCTCTAATCATTAAAATACAAAAAAGAGCTTTAAAATTCTACACACACCTTAAGAACAGCGACACAGACACACTCCATCACAAAGCCTTAAGACATCAAGAGCTGAGCCCAGAGAGAAACCCCTTCATCCAACTGATCTCACAACTAACTCTACAACCCCAAACATGCCCAAGTCAACCCCAAACCCCAGCCAGACTAAACCAAATGATCAAAACACAAAAAGAGAAATATCTCAAACACTGGACAGAAGCAACAGCTCAGCAAAGTAAACTGGAATGTTTTCTGTCACTAAAGAGAGAATATAAAGTGTCAGAATACCTCACAAGCATATCAGACCCTAAACTAAGAAAAGTGTTGAGCATGTACAGACTCAGTGATCACCAGCTCACTGTAGAGACGGGCAGACACAGACACACATGGACACCGAGAGAAGACCGACTGTGTCCACACTGCACACACAATCATGTGGAAACAGAGCTGCACTTTCTCCTCTCCTGTCCCAACTACACACACATCAGAGAAACATTCTTCCCCCAGTTTACAAACTTACACAAAGACTTTGACCAGTTTCAACAAAAGGACAAGATCTCATACATACTGGGAGAAAACTCAAGAAGCTCAAACCTGGCTGCAAGATATGTCAAGTCCTGCCACGACCAGAGAACAAGCAGCACAACACAAAACAACACTGACAGCACAACAAATTCATCTCATATAGAAAAAATAATAATAATAAAAATAAATTAATTAATTAATTAAAGTACTCCAACTATAAATTCATTTTCATGGAACCATCAACATCAACTTCACACAAAACTTGTTTCACTCCCCAAAGATACTTAAAAGTTTATAAGTCTTTAACCATTTGGTAGTAAGCATATTCTACCATTAATCTTGACTTAACCAAACCTTTTAAAATTGATATTGTATCAGTTGACCCCACACCATTTAGTTTACCTTTACGTGAGATCCATATCTCCATTTTTGCTTGGCCGAATAAAAAGTTAAGCAATACATGGACCTCTTTTAACTTTTGATATACTTAAGACCGTAGATAAAAAGCATTAGTGAGAAAAACTCTCCAAAAATTGAACACCATTCTTCCACTTGAGCTAAAACATGTACAAGTCTTTCACAGTAAAAAAACAAATGAAAAACAGTTTCTGATAAACCACAGAAAGGACACCCCTCCTCTACCTGTGGATCAATATGTGCTCTGTATCTGTTTGTGGCTATTATACCATGCACAATTCTCCACTGGAGGTCACCAGACCGTTTCTCAATAGGAGGTTTGTACAAGGTCCTCCAGCAACCTTTAGGGGAAGTGTCTGATCCGCATTTCTCCTGCCATTTGGATTCTTGAAGGCCTTCCAGAGACCGAATATGTGAAACTTTGACACATGTTATGTATAATGCCCTTTTCCCCGCTTCGCTAAAAAGTCCTAGTTGTGGAGTATTGAAATTGAGCAATGCCCCCTCTTTCTCTTGAAAAAGGCCCACAGCAGGTGCAACTTCCAACTCTGGGAAGGGAACAACTGCATCCTCATTAGCAGTCTCCAAAACATGTTTAACATCCATAGGTAAGCTTTCAAAAATGTCATTTAGCAGTCTCTGTGTCAGGCGAACTGACCTAACACCAATCTTTGAAGACAGCATTTCAGCAGTCATCCATCCTTCGTTTGGTATTAAATCTCCCACGGTTGAAACTTCTGCATTTTTTAAAGCATTTCTCAGAGATAATGATTTTAAAATTTCTGAGTCTACAAGAGGATTATGCAGTAAGGGTTCCTCTCTTAGCCATAGATCTCGCACCTCCTTGAGATTCCTCATAACATTTAGAGTTTTCCATGCTTTAAACATCGATTGATGAAATGAAGTAAGTCCATTAAGATCAACGTTTTGAATGTACATCAGAAAAAGATGACGATCTAGCCCCATTCCACCTGCTTTTCTTAAGAGGGCACACGCCACACAAGACCAGCTCACATCTTCTCCATACAGTAGCCTTTTTGCAGTCTGAAGCCTAAAAGTCATTACTCTGCTTTTGATGTCCACTAGTCCTTGACCACCTTCTTGTCTTGGTAAAAACAGAACGGATGCTTTAAGCCAGTGTTGCCCAGACCAAAAGAAGTCTATCAAAAGTTTCTGCAGATTTTCCACCAGTTCATTAGGAGGTTCCAAGACGGTCATTTTGTGCCATAAAGATGAGGCTACAAGGATGTTACAGATCAATACTCTTCCCCTATAAGAAAGCAGAGGTAGCAGGCTTTGCCATCGAGACAACCGAGCACACACTTTTTCCATCAGGCCCTCCCAATTTTTTCTCCTATAATCCTCTCTTCCTAAGTAAACCCCCAGATATTTAAAATCAGATCTTCCTCATTGTAAAAACGCTGGAAGTATTGGACCATTGTGATCAGCACCACACCACAGAGAATCACTTTTTTCCCAATTAACTTTTGCAGATGATGCGTTCCCATAACTCTCTAAAATATTTTTTAATACTTGATCATTTTCATTTCTTAAAATAACAGTTATATCATCAGCGTATGCTGAGACTTTCAAACATTCATGAGGAATTTTACTGTTAACATGTAGGCCCATTAACTTTTCTCTTAATTTACATAGGAGAGGTTCAATGACCAAACTATAGAGCTGACCTGAAAGAGGACACCCCTGTCTTATTCCCCTCTGCACTTTAACAGGTATACTGAGACCACCCGCCATCTTGATCATACATGTGGCATTGAAATACAACAACAACAAAAACTAATTTCTCCCCAAAACCAAAAGCCTTTAAAACTTTAAAAAGATATTGATGATCAACTCGATCAAAAGCTTTTTCTTGATCAAGAGAGAACAACCCTATTTTAATATTATTACTTGTAGCATAATCAACAACATCACGTATTAAATGCAAATTATCAAAAATACATCTTTCTTTTATACAATAGGATTGATCCTTGTGTATTATCTTTTTTATTTTTTGTTCAATCTATTAGCAAGACACTTTGAAATCAGTTTATACTCAGAACATAGAATTGCCACGGGTCTCCAGTTCTTTAATAAAGTAGGGTCTCCTTTCTTTGGCAGAAGTGTTAGAACTGCCCGCTGGCAACTCTTTAGCAGAGAACCTGTCCGGATGCATTCCTGTAGCACTTCAAAGAAATCATTTCCAATTGTAGACCAGAAATGTTTATAGAATTAATTTGGAAGTCCATCTATTCCTGGAGTTTTGCATGTAGAAAGACTCTCAACTGCAAAGCTTAGTTCTTCAAATGTAGTCCCAAGCTCTAGATCATTCCTATCTTCCTCATTGAGACAGGGAAGGTTCTGCAAAAGTTCATCTTGGCTCTGAGTATCAGTGTTCTCAGCAGAATATAGATCGGAGTAAAAATCCACTGCTAGTCGGCGCATTTCTGCAGGATCACTCGTCTCATTTCCATCACTGTTTTTCAAACTGTGCATTAGTTGTCCTTGTACGCTTTTATACTCCAAATTAAAGAAGAATGAGGTGGGTCCATCCATATCTTTCATTGATAAAAACTTACTTCTTACAAGAGCACCTTTAACCTTCTCATTTAAAATAGAATTTAGCTTTAATTTCTTTTCATTCCACTCATGTAAATTATCTGAATTATTTCCATCCAACATATTGTTTTCAATTACGAAGATTTCTTTTTCAAGCCACTCCAGAGTCCTTCTCATGCATAAACTTGAATGTGACTGTAACAAATCTCAATAAAAGGGAAGGAAGGAGGCGAGAACCGGAAGACAATAAAATAAACATTTAATAAAGTAATATAATAGCCGGCGGCCGGCAAACAACAATACAATACAACATAAAACGAAATATAAACACAAGTTCGGGCCCGGTCCTCTCTCTTCGACGGTCCGGTCGCTCGTTCCTTTTATGCTCCCAATCTCCTACGGGATTCGAGCCCGGTGTGCGCACGGCTGGCGCCCTTTAACAATTACTCACCGGACTCGAACCACGGTCTCGCCCCGCCTACTCTACTACAGTGACGTATATTGTTGACAAAAATCTCTTATATGGACCTTTCCTATTTCCCACCAAAGTAAAACATCTTCATACTTATTCTTCTCACTTTTCAAGTTTTCCCAAAAAAGTTTAAAAGTTTCACAAAAAGTAATATCCTTCAGCAATTTAACATTAAAAAGCCAATAGGCCCTTCTGGTTCTTTTAGAGGTCATTGTAAAGTCAACAGTGATTAACTTATGGTCAGTGAAAGATGAGGGGACAACAGCTGTACGTACAACTTTACTTTTCATATTTTTGGATACATATAATCTGTCAAGACGTGCTGCTGAAATTCTTCCTTCATTTATCTTTACCCAAGTATATTGTTTAACTGAAGGGTTAAAATCTCTCCAAATGTCTGTAAAGTTAAACGTTTTAATTAAATGACCTAAAACTATTGGTGACTGAAAGTGCGGTTAGGGTTAACCCTAAAATTATTAAATCATCCTCTTGTTGTTGTCCCAGAAACATTTTCAATTGATTAAAAATATGTATTCTCTCCGTCCCATTGTTAGGAGCATAGATATTGACAAAAATAGCACAAACACCATTGATTTCAGCTCTCACTGCCAATAATCTACCTGGTTCAATTTCCTTTTTTAATAAGATTCTAACTTTAATACTTGAAGAAAAAAGGACTGCCACTCCTGCACTCAAGTTAGTCCCATGAGAAAGAACATATTCATCTTTCCATCACAATCGCCAGTCAACCTCATTATGTGCATCACTATGAGTTTCTTGCAAGAAAATCACATCTACATTTTTTAACCCAATAAATTCTTTGAAAGTATCGGCCTTCTTCCTGTCCCTCATCCCATTTACATTTAGGGAGCCCACACGCATCATCTCCAGAAGGAAAGAAAAGAGGAAACGAACTAACAAAAAGAAAGACATGTTATCCATTTTGTTTGTTTTTTACAAATTCCTCCTCTTTAGCTGTTGTTTTATTCCTTTCTCCTTCCGAATCACAGTCAAGTGTTTCCTTAATCTGAAACGTTTTAACTGTGACAATTCATCTTTGTTGCAAGTTTTTGTTGCCCATAACACAGAATCAACAAACTTATTTAAATCTGGAAAAAACTCACTCACATTAGTCTTTTTACCCTTTGTTTCATCAAGAAATTCGTTGATTTGATCCACAGAATACAAATCTGCTTTTGACAACTCTGACCCTTCTGACCATTGATCATCATCTGTCATACTATCATCAGTATATTGAGACATTCCATCAAACTCTTCATCTAAGATTTCTTCTTCAACATCTACATCTTGTACGTCACTCTGAACCACATCACTCTCTCTGTCAGTATTCTCAACCTTATCATGTACAATAGCGGAACTACAACCAGCTTTTCCCCCAGTCTCAACATTGTCATCGCTTTCACTCTCCTCGTTGTGCCCGTTGACCTCCTCTATCGGACCTTCGCTTTGCTTGTCTGTCAGTTGTTGTGTCCGTGTTGCTGTAATATCCTCATCTGTGGTATTTACAGTATTATATGACCCGCTGCCTCCGGCTGATTCAGTGCACGATTTGCGTTCACTTTCCTCTTTTTTATGTGGACAAGCGAAACTTTTGTGGCCTAAATCTCCACATTCAAAACACTTAACATTTTCAGTGCTTGCATACAAGATGTGTGAAGTTTCTTTGTGACTCACACGGAAAGAAATCTCCAAACTACGGTCCGGTGAAGTCAGAAACATTAACACTTGTCTTCTGAAAGACAACACATGTTTAAGAGACGTGTTTTTACAACCCAACGGGATCATTCTAAACGGACTTGCAAGTTTTCCGTATCGAGTTAACTCTTTTGCAATCGCATCATTTGAAATGAAAGGTGACACATTCGATACAGTCATTTTTGTTGTTGGAGCCACTAAAGGAGTCACGGGCACAAACGCTTCCTTAATCCAAATACCGTTAACAGTTAGTTGATTCACTGGTTGTTCTGTTTTCACAAACACCACGATTGCCTTATTCATTCATGATGCTGAGAGAATATTAAAGCCCACCACCACGAGCACATCCTCCACACTAACACCTTGTTCAGTGACACACCTGCACACATTTCGCATCGATATTTGCGAGGGTGCCTGAACTGAATTAGACGCCATACCACACTCGACCAAAAGCCGCGAGCGGCTTCAAAAAAGAACAAATAAATATATATATATATATATATATAATGTATTAAAGTTTAGCCAAAAAGAAATAAGAAAAACTGAAAGAGAGATTCAGTTTTTAGCATTCACTCTCCAAACACCACGCTCCACAACACTCACGCATGCGCAGAGAGAGAGACATAGAGAGAGAGAGAGAGAGAGAGAGAGAGAGAGAGAGAGAGAGAGAGAGAGAGAGAGAGAGAGAGAGAGAGAAAGAGAGAGAGAGAGAGAGAGAGAGAGAGAGAGACATAGAGAGAGAGAGACATAGAGAGATAGAGAGAGAGAGAGAGAGAGAGAAAGAGAGAGAGAGAGAGAGAGAGAGAGAGACATAGAGAGAGAGAGACATAGAGAGATAGAGAGAGAGAGAGAGAGAGAGAGAGAGAGAGAGAGACAGATGAATGTGTTGTTAACTTCATCTTGAGAACATTATCATCCTAAAGCTCTGAAACCCAGAGTCTAGAGTTAGACTATTAGTCTGTTTTCTGGAATCTGAAGAAGATGTTTGCATGTGAGGTGAACACAGCAGAGAATCTGAAGGTCAACAAAAACATTTTCATATTCTATCAGTGTTAGTCACAAAATTATGTTCCAGACAATGATGAAGATGAATACATGTGCATTAGTACCAGGAAAACATACAAATGACCTTCAGAAACACAACACTGTATATGAGTGAACTAAAAACATCAACACACAGCACCTGATGAATGTATGAAGTGTGTATGTGTGTTCAGACAAACTGAGACTGACACATGGCCATCATCATCATCATCATCATCATCTCTTTTCCTAACACTGTGTGATTTCATTTTCAATTCAGTATGAATGTGTTTTCCTTATAGAACTATTGACTGTAGATTGGCATTAATGTAGATGTTGTTTTCACTGACTCGCTCTCTTTTGGTAGTAATAATCACTCAACACTACTGTACACAAGTGAGTAAAATCTAAGTTTATTTCTTTTTAGAAAAAGCAGCAAAATGTCTCTTACATCCATCAGCGTCTCTCAAAGAGGCAAAACAAACTCACTCACATGAGCTGTGACATCACACACGCAAGAATGACTTCAAGCGAGACTGAAACATTTATATATTTCTATCATGACCCCGTCGGTCAGACAGCAGAAACTTTAAGACTGAAAATCAAATCTTTACTGAGACGAAAGATGATGCATTCATTTGAACCGCTGTAATATACTTTATAAAATGATCTCAACCATCTATTATAACATGAAACATATAACAAAAAAGTCTAATTCCCTTTGAAAAATCCTTATTCTTAATAAACCTTTAGGCAAACACAACTGAGGTACAGTTTAGAATCATTGTATTACACTATAAAGAGACAGGAATCTTTCTCTCCGGACACTGAAATGACAATAAAGCAAAGCGTTTGAAAAAAAAGAAACAAATTCAATCCGTTCCAGACGCATCTCAGACAAAAAGTGAAGTGTGTCGCTATAAATACAATTCTTTGATTCCTCAACATCTGTCAACGATTTGGCCAGTATGTGAACATTTACACTGACTTGACGGACGCTTTATTCATGAAACCCATGACCTTTGCGTTGAAAGAATCGAGCTCAATCTGTGTTTAATAGCTGGTGACGCACTTCACTGAATCAAAACCTCTGACATGTGTCTGCTGATGTCCTGATATCTGTTTCCATTTCAGCCCGAAGACAAAGCAAGATAAGAAAACTGCATTTATTATCTATAATCATAAAGCTGTCCAGACGGAGCCCAAAATATACACTGGGTTCCCAACAGATGAAATAAGAACTTGAAAGAGAGCTTCACCACTTCCGCTGAAACGCCAGACCTGTACACCTTTACAGAGGAATAAAAACAGCATGTGGATCTACAGTATCTATTCCTATAGCTTCTTCAGTCACATAAATAATGAAATGAGCAGAAACGGAGGACTTGAACGTACATTCAGAACTGTAATACTATTGAATTCAAAGCAATACTATAAGCTTTAGTTGTTCTTTTTACATTGTTCTCTATGTTATATACATTATGCGCTAAAATAACACTGATCAGGCTTACAAACGTGAGTATCGGCACATGAAGGCATTCATCTCATTGACACGAGCTCATAGAGTCCCGATTCCGTCATCATCTGCTCATGACGCAGCAAGTACTGTCAACGTCATGACATTTCTGATCATGATGAACGATGATGTCACGTGATGGTATTGACCGTAGTCACTGTGATTTTACCACTGTGAGGTTAAGAAAACAGCTGCGTGAAGAATATTCTGACATGTTCCCTGTAAGTTTGACAAAAATGACATCAGCGCGCAGGTTTGGCACAACACGAGGACAAGTTAATAATGACAAAATGATATTTTGAGAGCGAATCAAATTAAACACGTGGAACAGAAGGTCATCCTCGAGGTCATCGCAACCTGACCTCTTCTTTAAAATATAAGACTTGATAGAAAAACAAAACGCTTTTCATTTGTTGAACATTTAGTTTTGGCACGGAGTCCTTCAGGTCCAAACTATCCTCCGACATCTGTCGCTTCTCTCAAATATGACCCGTGGGAGCGCTTATTACATTAACACCTCTACACCGTCAGCACGAGATGCCAAAAAAATCTTTGTGTTGCAATGCATTGTGGGATTTAATCTGATCATCAGAAAGTCCTGTAGCTCTGCCTGTAGATCATCACAGTAACAAAACTGACCAAAAATAGAGCTCAGATCCGCTGTAAGTCTCTTTAGATAAATGTGACCCTGGACAACAAAATCAGTCTTAATGGTTTTTAGTAATCGCTAAAAATACACTGCTGGGATAAAAACAACCGATTTTTCTTTTTACAAAAAATCATTAGGATATTTAGTAAAGATCATGTTACATGAAGATATTTCATAAAATCCATAAGTATAAAACTTTCTTTTTGTGAGTGGATGGTCTGCTACAGCGCCTCAGATGAACAACTTCACAGGCGAATTTCTCAATATTTTGTTTTTTTGCACCCTCAGATTCCAGCTTTGTAAACAGTCGATGTTCCGCCAGATAGTGTCCTATCCTAACAAACCATATATCAATGGAAAGCTTATTTCTTCAGCTTCAGGTAATGCAAAATCTCAATTTAAAAAAATATTCCCTTAAAGGTGCAGTTTGTAAAAACCGGCGATAGAGGGCGCATGATCAAAACAACAACAATGTCGTAGCTTGATGACCCTGTGAAGGAGTGTGGAACGATGGGATCTGTTGTCTTCAACTCCACCACTGATGGCCATCAATCAGACAGGAACGAGAAATCATGTTAGTGGGATGAGGTAAAGTTTTATAAATGTTGAGTATAATTGTGGTCCATAAGTAAGTGACTGCTCGAAACAAGCTAGTGGCTTGCTAGACGCTAGACTCTACTTCTGCATTTGTCCACGACACTGTTGTCATGCGGTTTCTACGTCAGTAAAGGCGGTAACAAAGGGGAACACAGATATGACGTCACTGACAGGCGACTGCACAGCCCCGTGTCACTGTTTAAAATGGAGATTTTCTCACGAGTTACAAGTAGTTGGAAACATATGAGATATTGTAAGTACTCCGCTTAACAAAATATATAACACTAGTCTAGTGGTTTTTGGAAATTTTACTCCAAAATGTTTAGAAAACTGCACCTTTAAGACTGTTTTTCTCGTCCAGGGTCACAAATACATCTTCTGAAAGTTTGTTTTTGGAAAACTAACTCACATTTTCAATTGGCGATGAGATTAAAACACTGTCATTTTTGATGAAAGCTTTACTTTAAAACATAACTATGAATTGAATTGATGTTTTTATAGGAGGACAAGCTCTTCATATCAACACTTCTTCTATTGCTGCTTATACACGTGAGGGAACTAGGGCTGGGAATCGAAAATCAATTTCAATTTGGAATCGGAATGGAAAGGGCTTGGAATCGGATCGGAAACGAAAGGAGCAGGAATCGGATGCTTGAGATTAAAATTTGAAATATCTGTGTGATCTGCTGATATCTCAATAAAAGCCCTTATGAAAATTAACAATATTTTTACTATAGTAAGCATAGTTTGGACTATAGTATTTGCAGTAAAGCAGAGGAACCACAAATTAACCATAGTTTCATTATAGTTACAACAGTTGATGTAGTTCAGCTATGATTATACAAATTGTAATAAATCAGGGAAAACATGGTCCTATGTGTATATATACACAAAACGGTGCTCTTAAATATAGATTTTTTTCAAACAAGTCAATAAGCAGGCTAGATGACCATACAAGTTGATATCTAAATGTTTTACTTCAACTGTGAAATGGTACCTGGGAATCGATAAGAACGATTCCCAACCCTAGAGGGAACAGACATGAAGACAGGATCACGTCAACCGGTTCTTATTCTTGGTTCATGAAACACACTATGTGACGGCGGGTTCAGACCCCTGAAGAGCTTCATCTCATCTTCACACACAGCGGCCACTCACAACACTCTCATCACCGCTTCATCTGACAATTACAGTAAGACGGACGTCTTCTGTGATAATATACATCCCCGCAGCCCCTGTAATGTTATTCAGGAAATCAGCTCGTAAACAATCCTCGTGACCATGTAGCGTGATCTCTTCTGTGTTCGATGAGCAGCGATTACATTCAGCCATCACATGACACCGGTTAATAAGAGTAACGGTAGTGAATTCAGAAAAGAGTCAGATAGCAAAAGAACACCCTCAGTCTTTGTGTTGGAGCACCGGGTGCGTGTCGTCTAAACAGCGACGTGAGTTATACTCTGGTGGTGGAGTGTCCCGTGAGGGAGACCCGCGCCACCGCTCGGCGTGCTGTTGCCAAACGCATTGAACGGGTTGTGATATGACGGTTGCATGCTGGCGTAAGAGCTGGGGATCATGGTGATGGTGTTGGGAGGGAAGTCGTCGGGCGAGCGGCGGAGCGTCAGGGGCGTAATCCGGAGGGCAGGTGAGGCGGATCATGTCGTGGCCCTGCAGCGAATCGCAGTCGTGATCGTGATCCAGCTGCTTCTGCAGCGACATCAGCTCTTCGCTGGGTACGCGGGGAATGTCGTTGGCCAGGTTTCTCGGAGGACTCAGTCGGCGGCTGGACTCCAGACGGTGTTTGTCTTTCTTGTAGTACAGCGCAGCGAACGCCAGGATGTTCAGGAATAGCAAAGACGCCCCCACGGCAATGGTGACGCTCAGCTCGGTGGAGTAATCACTGGCCTCGATGGTGACCGTCCCGTCCTCGCCCTCCGACGTCTTCTGCTGGTCGGACATCTGCTTGGTGTTAGCGGGCGGGACGGCGGGATGGCGGGTGGTGGAAGGCCAGAGTTTGTTGGATAGGCGTTTGGTGTAGGAGAAGGGCGTGGTGTCCTGAGGAGGGATTTTGGTGGTGGATGAAACGTACTGGAAGAGTTCGTTGATGTTGTGGAGGTGCGGCACCAGCTCCAACCAGAAGGCGATCTTGGTGGCTCTGTAGTGATCACGGACGCGCGGTTTCAGGCCGATGTGCAGGTACAGCTGATCTTTGGGGTTGTATTTCGACCAGGCCACCTCCTCGAAACGGTTGGGTTTGGTGTGGATGAATTTGGTGTCTTGGGGAACCGGTTGATTGGGGTCTCTGGAAAATAAGCCAAGAGATGAAGTTATGAGAAGATCAACGACAACCGACACGTTCTTACAACCACTGAGTTCACACCTCACATGTGCAACATTGACACGTCATGCAAAACCATAAAAAGACAAATCGATAGCGTTCGACATGTACCAATAAATAATTAACTTACCCAGTTTTAGCAAAGTTGGTCCAGTAGGTCATGACCACGGCACTCAACATCACATCGTTCTTTGAAAAGTTACAATTGAAGAGATCTGTTGGTCCGATCATGGGAATTCCGAACACGTACGGAAGTTCATCTCCATGTGCCGAGTCGGACCATGCAGGCTTCATCTCGCTCTGACAGTGATGGTAGAACGCATAGAAGTATGTCGGTGAACCGTACTGAGCATGCAGGTCCGCTGTAGCCACGGCCGGCGCCACCCACTGGTGATCGGTGAAAAGCGCCACCAGTGTTTTCCGTCTCATCTCAGGATTTTCTCTATCCGCCCAGTCTGTGTACATGAACTTGATGGTTTCTCTCAAGGTGTCCTTCCCTTCTGGGTAACCGTAAAGATGATCCACAAACTCAGAGACGGCGAACTCAAAGTCACTGGCAGAAACTCTGTCCTCGCTGTCTAGGATCCCTTCGACAAACTTGAAGCCTTCGCCCTGATTCACCCCCAGCATGATGTCGTAGTTGAGGAATTCACCCTGTTCCATGAGGATCTGTGGGTCATCTGGAATGACGTCTCCATCGATCACGGGTCCGAAGGCGATGTGATATTTGGCAGGTGTGATGTTCTGCTCGATGAGCTCTTTGTAGTTTTTGTTTTGGAGGCACTCAACCAGCTCAACTGTGTCGTCTTCATTGCAGCCTACCTTCTCGGCCAACATGCGGGCGTACTTGGCCGGCTGGTAATTGACTGCCCAGCTGGAGAGAGCTGTGCCGCTCTGAATGATGGCTTTCTGGAACAGATCTGAGATACAAATACACATGATGTCCGGCAGCAAAACATAGCTGAATATACAGATCGATGATTTACAATCAACTGAAGAGAAAGAAAGAAAAATCACTAACGATGTGTCTTAACATTTCAGTTATTTCTCCTAGAAATGAGATTGAATGGAGAAGAAATGGAAACTTAAGCTTAAGTCTAATGTGTGTCTCAGATATTTCTCCTGAGAAAAAGACTCTGTTCAGAGTTTCAGAAACTGAGCTCAGATTTGTCTCGTCTGCAATCAAAAGTCAATATTGTTGAAGATCTCAATATCAACTCAAACATGTCTCATCACATCCAGATGATTTGACCTCCACAATCTACATTCATTTACACCTCCAGACTCTTCATATGTTTACACTATTACACTCTCATCTGATTCCCTTTTTATTTCTTCTGAGCAATTTTAGAAAACAAACACCTAAGACTACAACTGACAACATCAAATCTTCTGAGATGTGAAAGAGAAACATCTTAAGTGTTTTTTTTCATATCAGAATGGAAGTTAAAAAGCAAACAAAGTTCATGTTGAACCTTCACAGATGAATGACGGGTCAAACATACAGTAATAGTTCTGCACTAATAAACACTCAATTCTCATACATGAATGCTGAATGCTAAATCTCACAAGCTAACACGCTCTCTGGTGTATTATCTCCCAGTTTATTGTAAAATTGAATCTTCCAACCAGGATCAGGTGCTTCTAGACCATTGTTTTTCACTTATCTTTTCCCTCTGATTTCAGCGGTAAGTTATGGTTTGGGGTTTGCTGTGGGGTTTAGGTTTGATTTTTAAAAATGTTGTCCTTGGATCAACAAAATAAGTGTTATAAATATCAACCACTTGGCAAAATCAGGTCGAGCGATCAAAAACACAAAAAAAAAATGAATCAATTGTGCATGAAAAGAAAGAATGAAGAGTGTGGAGTACCTTCAGAATAGTGTGAGAGGGTCAGTAAACTGACACATGAAGCTCCTGCTCCTGAACCGAATATCGTCACTCTCTGTGGATCTCCATTAAAAGACTGAATGTTCTCCTTCACCCATCGCAGAGCCTGGATCTGATCCAACAGACCATAATTCCCTTTAGCAGCTTGATCACCGGTGCTCAGAAAGCCTGAAACACAGCGTCAAAACTTTCAACCATCCAACATTACACAAACAAACCATTTTTTCATGTTTCTAGTGTCCCGTGAGGAGCAAACAAAGTAAGAATTGCATTGCTCCTACAGTACTGTAGTACATCAGACGATAGATATCTTCATATCTCTCCAAGGCAATCTCTAATCTTAAACCAAATAAGTCTTTAAGATCCAGCAATCTTGGTCTCCTCACTGTTCCTAGAAGGAGTTTCCACTGCAGAGGTGATCGTGCCTTCGCTGCTGCTGATCATTACATTTACATTTATGCATTTGGCAGACGCTTTTATCCAAAGCGACTTACATTGCTTTATCCTATACATTTTACATAGGTATTTGCAATCCCCTGGGATCGAACCCACAACCTTGCGTTGTTAATGCAATGCGCTTACCACTCAGCTACAGGAAAGCTATGGTCATAGTCTATGGAAGAAACTACCTGCTTCCATTAGAGCTGCACATTCATTGCCTGTATTTAAAAACCTGCTTAAAAAACATTGAAAGAACGAAACGAAAGAAAGAACAAAATAAAGAAAGAAAGACAGAAAGAAAGAACGATGGAAAGAAAGAAAAAAGAAAGAAAGAAATATTGCAAGAAGCTTTACGGTAAAAGATTATTGGTATTATTGTTATTTGTTTATTTGTTATTTCCATAAGATGAAAATGAATAGATTGTGATTGTAAAACTATAATTGTCTGTAAGATTATAAATGTGTTTCATAATAGAAAGGAATTGATGCACATAGGGCTGCAACTAACGATTATTTTAATAATCGATTAATCTGTAAATTATTTTTTCGATTAATCGATGAATCGGATAAAAACAAACCAAGAAAATCATTCATTTCCAACCCTTTATTCAAAAACAGAACTAAAATCTTTAGAAACTGCACAAACATGTTGCTCCTTAAACATCCCTGAGCTGTTATAATAATAATAAAATAAAAATGGACTAACACAAAAAACATACACATGTATGCTTTACATCTGCTAAATATATAGACTTTTTTTAAATAAAGTGCCACCTGAGCTGCCAGAACAATAAATAATTTATAAACAATACAAATCAGAGAATTTGACAGGACTGGTTTGAATGTCAGAACTTGTTCTCTACACTACACTGCAGACGCACACAATCGCAGACACACACACTTTTGCAGACGCACACACACACAAACTCTCACACTGACACACACACACACACTCTCTCTCAAATTCACGTGAATCTTATTCATTCAATTATTACCATCATTGTAGTAAGTGTAAGGTTCATTTATACACCACATTTGAACAAAGCTTAAGATGACCGAGTGCTATAAAAGAACTTTAAAATGAAATTAAAAAGTACAACACACACAAATATATTTGTCAATAATAACCTATATGGGACAAAGCACAGAATATACACTGCAAAAATAGCTTTTCTAACTTAGTAGTTTTGTCCTGTTGTCAGTCCAAATATCAAAAAAATCTTAAATCAAGATACATTTACTAGACACATGAAATAGCATAAGAAATGATGTCTTGTTTTCTGAAAAAAAAACACCTCAAAATATAGTGATTGTTTGCTTAAAACAAGCAAAATTATCTGCCAATGGGGTACGAAAAATAATCTTAATGAGATATAATTTCAAACAGAAGTTTTAAGCATCAATTAATTTTCTCAGGCCATTTTTCTTGTCTAGTAATCTTGATTTTTTTTTAGATACTTGGACTGGAAACGAGAAATAAATTACTAAGTAAGAAAAGCTTTTTTTTTGCAGTGTAGCTATACATGACATCAGATTGATAAATGAATGGTTCAAAAAAGGCTAGTGAATAAAAACGTGTCTTTATTCTTGCAATGCAAAGTGCAAAGAGACTATACCCCCCCTGCTTCACTTCTGTTATTAACCAGCTAACGCTAACTTGTCATGCTTGTCAAGCTGGATAACGAGTAAACATCTGCACCAGGAACATTCCGTTCTTCACTTCAAAACGGAACAAAAGTAGGATTCCGTAATGACTTAACCTGCTGTTGAACTCCCTTCCTCCTCATCAAAGACTCCAACATGTTTGCGTTTCAGGTGCTGGATCATTGCAGTGGTGCTCCCGTGCCATGTCGCTTTTACATATTTTGCAGTTAACACACTTTTTCTGTTTATTTAGTGTGAAATGCTCCCGCACCTCGGATGACTTTGGTCGTGTGGATTTCTCTGCCTCCGCCATGTATCTTTCCTCGTTTTTTTTTTTATTTTTGCTCCGCCCTGTCTATGAGGCGCCGAACTCTGCTAGCATCAGTGCGCGAGAGAGACCGAGTGTGTTCACTCCGCTCTGCGCTCAAATAAAGTTTTTTTTATAATCAAACGTCTCCCAAAACCATTGAACTCAGTTAAACTTACACACTAACCTCATTGAGAGAGAACTTCACACTCTTGTCCATTTTTCATGACAAACATCAGTTAACTGACGATACGCAATATGTAAACGGCTTGCCATCCATCACACGTGTATTAATGTGCTTTTCATCATCCTTTACTCTTTGACTTCTGAATACTTTGTCAGAATGAATGCACGAGAGGTTGTGATGTGTTTGTTTTATGTACAGATGAGTTTCATCCATCATGTTTCTATATCAACACAAGCCGGCGCATGATTAATTCCAGTGAAAATAAGGAGATTGGCTTGACCTTCAACCGTGATACATCCATCGTCTGACTCCAGACCAGTGTTTAATAAAGGTTAATTGAAGTGCTCTTCTCTGATGTAATAAATACAGTGTTTCTCTGTCCTCCAGTAAAACACAGCTGCTGGTGCTACACACCTCCAGTTATCTATGAAAGTCAAGCACTTTAACATCTCGTGAAATGGATTCTCACGTCATCTGTTTATTTTTGGGAAAAAGCCATTAGAGAAACAGCATTCATCACAGATTAAATGTGTTGTGGATTTCTCACTGTAGTCTATCTCCATCACTGGTATTTATCTGAAGTGCCAACAGAGACAGTAAACATGAAAATATGAGATCAATCTGTGCATAAATCAATGAAGAAAGACTAACCAACAGCAACACGGCTGGATCAACTTACAGAGCGAGACGGACATACTCCCCATATACTGTCCACATCATTACATCAATCATTTATTCTCTCTCATGTGGTTGTAAATCTTTGTGTGAGTCTTTCTTCTGTGAAACACAACAGAAGATATTTTGAGAAATGTCTCAGTGGTTTTGCGTTCATACACTTGAAGACAATGTTTTTTTAAAGTTTCTATTCTTGTGTTCTTTAGAAGAAAGAAACTAATGCAGGTTTGACATGAGGATGAATGATGACAGAAGACTCACTTTAAGGTGAAATATCACATCAAATAACAAGTCGTCTGTTAACACAAATGATACAAAGACTAAACATATAAGTAAAATAAATGATCATTACAGTAAAGATGCTCAAATGGCGCAGTGAGAAAACAATGACCCGCAATTCTATAAGCTTCATCACACATTCCTCATGAAAACACTTTAAGAGTTTGGTTCCAAAATGACATTCCTCTGTTTTTTATTATGTTGTCATTGTGTTAGTCAGCTGTATTCTTTTGAGTTATTACGGCTTAAATCAAAACAAACCAACTGCAGTTTGATTGATATTAATTGGAATGCACATTAAAAACAGAGTTATTTTATTTTGGAAATAAACTCTTTACTTGTAAATGCTGCTCAGTCATTAAAATCATTTTCATTAATTATTATAATTAGTGTCAGTCAGTAGCCGTGGTCACTGCACATTTAAATACTCTATAGACTTCATATTCAAGCAAACTAATTCAATATAATTCATGTGTGGAGTCAAGATGATGAGCTCTCTAGTGATTATTTCATTTAATTCAGTGTTTTTTTATTCGGGTAACAATGAGCTGCTAATGAGGCAACCAATCAGAAGTGTCAGTATTTGCATATCGTCACGCCTCATGACTTCACTGAATGGAGCAACTTTTAAGAAATGCACCTGATTAATCTGTGACACCACATTTAAAATGAGAAGAGCCCATATTATAATCACAGCACCCCATTCATTATAACACAGGTGATGTGATTTATTGTGCAGACAGAATACGACAGATTAGACTACTAAAAAAAAACACATTACAAACTCATCCTCCACATCTCTGTGATCTATACAATAAAGCATCATTTCAAACCGCAAACCTAATATTACTCCTCAGTGATATCCACTCAAAACAATTTCCATTTAGTTTTCATGCTCAGTTTAGGTTTATTTTAGCTGTTGACTCTGTTCAGACACGCAGCACAAATCTATTTTTGTGTATCTGACAGAAATCCATTAAAAACAGGAGAGATAGGGTTTTTACAAGCACACATCTGACACGCCTCGTGAGTTCTGCACCGAACTAACACTTCATGACGGACGTGATGCAGAGAGAAACTCTCCCGTGTCCCTGGATGCTGAGCTGACACTTAAGTTAGGTGTTACCATGGCAACAGACGAGGATACACATGACATTAACCTTACTGTCTGAACAAACACAGCTTGTTTCATCCAACATGTAAAAATACTGTGGTGTGTACTATAGTAAACTGATTCATAGATACTACAGTGTTTTTGAAGCTTACTATAGTAAATATTGATTTAGGCTGCGGTATTTTCTACAGTTAATACTACAGGACACTTTAGCATACTAAAATAAACTTTAAGTCACTATAAATGCTATAGTTTATTGCAGGTTTTCCATGTGGTTTCACAAATGACAGACAGAGAGTTTTAAAGATCCGATCATGTGCGTCTTTGTTAAGAGAGACTGCATTTTAAAGCTTTATGTGATGGATTTGCTTTTGGCAGAACTGACAGAACAGGCAGCAGTGTTCACTTATAACACAAATAAATTCAAGCTCCTTTAACAAACAAGTAAGATTCACTCTTGCAGGCGGGACTCTTACACACAGGAAAGATCAAATAAAACTTCATTTTAAATGACAAATCAAAGATTTAATCAAAGTGAGAAGACTTACCTAAAACTCCTAACCTGTAGTTGACCGTCACAACGATCACATTGCCGTAGCTGGCCAGAATACTGCCGTCAATCATGTTGCCCGTTCCCTCGATGTATGAGCCACCGTGAATGTAGACCATGACCGGCTTCAAACCCGTTTCATCATGTGCATCTAACACAACAAACAACACACCAAACTTTCTCACCCTACATACAGTCACATATGTGTACATTAGCCCTCCAAAGTTAAGGATCACTGAAATGTTTCGGACACTATTGAAAACAGTGTTTGAAATGAATGTGGCAAAAATGATCTTCGATTCTAAACCGAATTTACACCTGAAAATACTTAGAAATGTTGCATACACATACGATTATCATTACATACGTGCATTATACATTTCTATACATTGTAAAATGATGATTATCTTCTGTATGTGGATTAACAGAGATTACAGGAAGAAGCAAATCTGCTTTGTGATGTGAAAAAATGAACCTTCACCTAATGAAGTGTAGAGATGTTTTATTCTTCCTATTTATGTGTAAGGCTTTTTAATGAGAAATACTTATATTAATATATATATATATATATATATATATACACTGTGTATAGGTCTAATGTTGACTGTTTTCCAGTAGGCAAGTTTTCCCGCAGCATTGCTGAGCTGGTGCTTTTGTTAAAAAGTGCTTTTATAGCAACTTGCCCGCATGTTATTTCAAATAAACTTTTAGCAAAGATTATAATCAGATGAATACAGAACATTTATACCCTAAGTGAACTCTACAGAGTTATCGACTTATATTCAATAAAACCTCTTGACACTTCATTTTCCTGTTAAAGACTTTCTCTGCGTCTGAAATGGGATACTGTGACAGTCTGTACTCTATTTACTATTGGAATAAGTACCTATCGGCCGTCAAAACACTAGGTTCTATATAGTATGAGTGGGAGTAGTCTGAATACATTTGGGACATAATGAGTCTGCCATGCGTTATGGTCATGTGACCCGTATGCTCTTTGACCTGTGACATATTAACAACAAATTAGACGTGAACGTTGATAAAAACATCATTTAGTCACGAGAAATTCATTTATTGGCACTTACAGGTGTCCGCCTTAAAGTTTTCCGCTATTTACTTTTGCTCAGCTCCCGTGGGATCATGGGATAGAGAAGTGTCCATCAGATCCACACTCACCAATCTCAGCGGAAGCAGTAGACCATCTGGGTATTTCTCACATACTGTTTTTGAATACTGAGGTTTCAGACACTCGTGACTCATTTTCGCCTACTGTAAAGTATGGAAGTAAGCCATTTCAGACGCAGCATTTCTCTTACATCAGTATAATGTGCAGAATCAACACTCAACCAATGAGGTGTTGGGGGCGGGACTCTCTCTTTTGTCTATCACAGAGCTATTTAGAGAGAGAGTACCGGAAGTTACTAGTAACTCATGGAGCTGCGACTAAACAGACCAACTGAGGTAAACTTCTAAACCATTTAAAGACAAAAGCCATTTAATGAATTAAAAAATGAAAGAAATTAAGCATTTAAAGAGAAAACAGCTACAGCGTTTTGAACTTCCGTTGGCAGAACTCTCTTTCTCAATGGCTCTGGTTTGTAAGATATAAGATGAGGGAATTTTGGGCAATGTGTATGAAAATCATTAGAATTGTCATTATATTCCTATTGAAACATAAATAGTATTCTTCTTTTGCACCCTCAACAGTGTGCGCCAGATTTACATTTCACAGCTTGTTTTATGTTTATATAAGTGCGTGTGGCAAACATAAATCATGAATCATCAGCAGGATAAAAATGGAACTAAGTGTTTATGAAATGGTAAACACCTGCGAATCAATGACTTCTGAGGATCTGTTTGATGTTCATGTGTGCTCTGAATGAAGCTCATCATCATCATCATGTGACTCACCTTCCTCTGTGGGCACATATATGTTGAGGTATAGGCAGTCTTCACTCTGGTCATGTATGTAACTGGCGACCGTGTCCAGGTTGGCGGTAAACCAGACAGGCAGCATGTCGGTCAGCAGGAGTTTGTCCTCCAGGTACTGCGGGCACACCGGGGCGAACTGTGTGGCGTTCCTGATGCCCGGCCAGGACGAGGGCGGCTCGGGGGCCTGAAATCTCCGTTCTCCAGTGGGGGGCATGGCGTACGGTACGCCCAGATACTGCTCCACCGGGCCCAAGATCTCACTGGGCAATGCCACTCTTAATCCACGCAGTTTACCGTAGTTTGTGGTGACGGTGGTGTATTGTGCTTGTTGACAACTGACTAGTGTAGCATCCAAAATCACGGCAAGAATCTGAAGGATCATTCTGAGACTGACGCTTACACCAAACATCATAAAGGTTCAGGTACGCCTCCTTTAGACCTGACGTAACCCTCTCAACTGTGCAACGGCAGATCTGAGCATCCGAAGAAAAAGCAAACTTCTCACAGAAACGGCTTCACGAGGGGCGCAGGACTGGGGCCAGATCTTTCCATCGCTCTTCATGTTGAGGTGTTATCGCTCATGTTGACGGATGAAGTTCAGTGTCCTCCCGCTTCATCTGAAACCGAAAGAACAGATCTGAAATGAGGATTCGCTTCATAAACCCTTTCAGAAATAGTATATAAATGCTGTATATGCAGAAAATGTTTTGCACACAACAAACCACTCTTCGCTGCACATACAGACGGTCGAAAGATGAAGGACTTTGTTTTAGACGTCGTGACCCAGAACTGGTGGATATGAAGAGTTTGGTTCCAAAATGAGATGATTCTTATTATGTTATCATGTTTTTATTGTGTCATTTAGCTGTATTTGTGAGTATGGCTTAAATCAGAACTAACCAACGGCAGTTTGATTGATTTTAATCAATCAAACATGAAAACACAATAAAAACATGATTTTTGAACAATGTTAATGGTGCAGTTTGTTAGAATTTTGGAGAAAAATATCCCAAAACCACTAGTCTAGTGTTATATATTTTGCTAAGCGGAGTACTTACAATATCTCATATGTTTCCAACTACTTGTAACTCGTGAGAAAATCTCCATTTTAAACAGTGACACGGGGCTGTGCAGTCGCCTGTCAATGACGTCATATCTGTGTTCCCCTTTGTTACCGCCTTTACTGACGTAGAAACCGCATGACAACAGTGTCGTGGACAAATGCAGAAGTAGAGTCTAGCGTCTAGCAAGCCACTAGCTTGTTTCGAGCAGTCACTTACTTATGGACCACAATTATACTCAACATTTATAAAACTTTACCTCATCCACTAACATGATTTCCCGTTCCTGTCTGATTGATGGCCATCAGTGGTGGAGTTGAAGACAACAGATCCCATCATTCCACACTCCTTCACAGGGTCATCAAGCTACGACATTGTTGTTGTTTTGATTGTGGCCCTCTACCGGCGTTTTTTACAAACTGCACCTTTAAAAACTGAATTTTGGAACCAAACTTTGTAAAAGTGCCTGTAGTCTGATGGCATCTTCTCTCAGAAGTTAACCACATTCAGCTTTTAGCATTCATTAAACTCTATGACATCTTCAGCGGCTCTGCTGGCAGAGAAACTCTCTAATAAGACGAGACGGATAAATCAGACGCGTTTATTCAGCAGTCATCGAAGAACGCTCAGAGCCATTAACAAATATGTCGGACACACATCTGCTGTTAGAAAGATCTCATCTCTTCGTGTTGACCTGCATAACGTTGTCTCAACAGCACACCGAGGTGAATTAAAACAAGCCCCATCTCCTGTTTCCAGTTTAAAACACCTTAATCTAAGATGTGTTCTTTTCTTATCAGGTTAGATTGTCTTGATCTAAAGATCTGTTTGCTTATCATGACACGTCTCGTTTGACACGAATGTCTAAAATGTGTGTTTAGGAGAGCGAATATGACATGAAACTGTTTTGAGTTTTACTTGTTCAAATCAAAGCAGAAATAATATAGGAAGGCTATTTTTCAATCCGGTTATGTGTCAAAACTGACGGAGTTGTGTGCTCATTTAGTTTTCAGGAATAAAAGCAATAAAACCCCTTCGTTTATTCATCAGAAGGACTTCATGACCCCCCCAAAAACAACGAGAAAAGGTCTAATTAGTTCTCACACAAAACCTGAAGAATGGCAGCACACAAGCTCAGACGTGTCAATACGGTCAGAGAAATCCTTCTCTTCAAAACTAACAATGATGCTCATTCACAGACTCAACGTTGACTCAACGTCACTCTCGACATGCTCCCATATCCTAAACAAAAAACACATCAGTTTTCGCCTAAAAAGTGAATCTGTAAAGGCTTAAAAGAACTGTTTCGTCCGAGATAAACATTCTGATGTTTTAAGATGTTAACCTTCACCACCCTGTTGAAAGCATGGGCTGGTTTGGTGTGTTTGATGCTGGTTTGACCAGCTTGAACCAGCACAAGCCAGCATCAAAACATACCAAACCAGTATATGCTGTTTTTTTTCAACAGGGAAATTCTATTGGTGGAAGACGACAGAAGTTAAAAATTTGACCTTTTAAACACTTCACAAAATAAAGATTCTTTAAAGAGATTGTTCACAGAAATGCAACCGAAGAACCACGTTTTGTTCTTTGAATAAAAGGTTCTTAAAAGAATAATTGCTTTTCAACATTTTTATCGTCCAAACCAACACTTTTGATAGTACCCAAAAGGTCCTGTTGATGTTCAATGTTCTTTATAGAGCCATCCAGCTGGAGAAAGAACATTTAAA
>CM056456.1:1095928-1160928 GCA_029783895.1 Triplophysa bombifrons
CTCATTCAGAAAACAAGCCTTTTGTATTCCTGTAGAATATGCTGCCGAATCCGAAGTGAATGTGAATTGACATGCAGAACATGTAGAATTAAACTAAACTGAAAAACTAACTGAAATATCTGGTTATTTCTGCGCGTTATTTCAGTTTTTGTCAAACTCTTCCTTACACAAAGAGATTCAACATCTATCAGATGATATTGTACAGAGGTAATACACTCACACAGGAAAGAACAAGAAGCCAGTGAGACGGTTTATGAGACCGCTGGAGAGCATCATTGGGACGTAACCAACAGATGTCTTGATGTCTTCTATACAGTGACTGAACTTGTAATATTCCACTGTTACTGCTCACAATTAACCCTGAAGTGAATAAAACCAGAGATTTTTACAGGTTTCACTAAGTAAGAGTCCTGAATAATAGATAATAGAAGGTGGAAAAAAACATCACCATAGCAACACACTGGAAACCACCCAGAGCAGCTTAGAAACCACATAGCAACAAACAGGACAACCTATAGCCCCCCGAGCCCCCCAACCCGCCCCAACACCTCTGGTTAGCACCGCCTCACATTCCCTTCAATTATTACAATTTATTCCTCTTGTATTGTCCTTTATAAACAGACGAGAGTAACACTTTACATTAAGGCACCCTATGTAAAGCATTCATAAATGTGTTCATTAATGATTAACGAATGCATTATGAAGCAGTTATAACTGCATGAATAAAAAGAGGGATTCTTACCAAATACCTTAACACGTGTTATAAATGCTTAATAAATGTATCTATTCATTATTTATTTGCCTCGAAAGCAGATTGATTATTATCTTGATGTTCTACACAATATAGGCTGTAAGACGGGACACTGTCGGGTGTTGTGTTGTTTTTCTTCAACCTGCTCACTTTTTACAGGTATTTGGTTAGAATCCCTCTTTCCATCATGCAGTTATGACTGATTTATATTGCATTTGTAAATGACTTATGAATCATACCTGAACACATTTCTAAACGCATCATAAGAGGTAAAGTCTTACCCAGATGAGTTTAGTCGATGTATTGATTACTAGACACTGTTAAACGTTTGCAATACACAAGTCTTTATCTCTGTTCAAATATTGTCACAGGCCATTTATTGTTTACAGTTATTGATTTTCTACAAACCAAAAAAGAACAGTTCTCAGTGAAATGTGTGGTGACTGTATATGGAGGGGTGATGAGATAACCTTCAAACACCCCCCAGTGGAACATCAGGACAGACCCTGGGGACCAGACGTCACGTGTGACAGGAGGAAAGAGGTTAAATTAGTTATTGAACCGGCTGATATCATCTGTGTACACCTCTGGATAGCAGACAGATTATTGCAAACATCATTTCATGTAATGACCAGCCTCATACATCATATGTCGCTCATTATTGGAGAGAAATGATTTCCTCACAGTCGAAAATTTGTGTTTGCCTAGTTAGAAACCTTCAGAATAATTCAACAACCTTTAATCTCAGATATTAATCTATCGTCATCTGCATTTGTAAAATTACACATCAAAGGGACATAATGAACCGTTATGAATTTAGAGTCGATAGATTTGTATATTGAAACGCTGCAGTAGAGGTGATTTCTGGTAAAATCAAAACTATTGGTTTATTACTCAAACATGGTTAAATAACAGAGACGGCAAATTACAAATGAAACATTGCACTTTAAATCCATACAGCGAAAACATCAGAATACTATTTTAAACTGCATATGAGGGCCAGATTAACCTCAGGGTTTGTGTCGACTGTACACAACATTGTTTGACAGTCACTGTGGAATTAAATTCTCAATATCAGAAAACTATTCTATTGAGTTAGAATAGAGTCAATTAAACTGTTGAATTGGATTTCTAATCCCTTTTACCACAAGAGTATGAAGAAATGCTTCAGATGAATATTTACTGTCATTCAGTTTCTTTTTACAGAAAATGGCATCACTGAATTGCATAAAATACTGTGTTTGTGTTTTCTGTTTCTTGAGAGAATGATCTAAGATTGAGCAGATTTGAAGGAATCATCTCATTGGTGTCTATGAGGAGCAGCAGAGATCCTAAAGAAACGTCTTTTGAGATGAGACGATGTCTAAGAGTCTCTTTATAAAAGAAGATAAAAGGTGCATCTCAGTGGTTTCCCATTGAACGGAGACTCTTCCCGTGGAAGCCATGTTTGTCCACATCTCTCTCTCTCTCTCTCTCTCTCTCTCTCTCTCTCTCTGATCTGTAGTCTGTACACACTCTGAGCTCAAGGTGCCTTTCCTCAACACGCCACACAGAGATCTACAGTACATCACATACCGCTGCAGCACGAGAACATGTGATCTTACACATCTGATATACATGACTATCCAACCAGTGGTAGTGTTTACAGAAGAAATTATGATATTTCACAAATATTTCACTTTGTGAACACACATATATCATATAGAATCTAAAGCGCAGAGCTCTTCAATGACACCAGCGTAGGATGAATATAAACATGGATTAGGGCACACGGGTCAAGACAGAATGTTGTGTCACCAAAAGACAAATAACATCGTTTTGTACAAACTACTTTTGAACTTTGGTTAATATAAAGTGAACTCAATTTCCATACATTAAATATCATTCTGTCATTCATCCTAATGTAATTGATAATCATTTCAGGAGGTGGTTAATTCCCATGACTTCCTGGAGTGTAAATCGAAGGAAAACGTACAATTATAAGAAAATCAATAATGAATCGGATCTCCACGTGCCGTCCTCATGTGAGAACCTGTGGACATAACAGATCATCCAGCTCCAGCCCAACAACCAGAGCAAAGATGGATTGCTTGTTATTTTAATACTAATGCTTTTGTTTTTATTTTTGTCTTTCTTCCTGTAAAGCTGCCATGAATCATTGTGAAATGCACTATATAAATAAAACTGAATTGAATCGTACAACATATAAATGAAATCTCAGGACTTCAGACAAATCAGCCAGCTCATGAACTAGTTCTGAATTGCTATGAGATTGTGTTGATTCAAACATACATGTACACTGTAAAAAGTGATTTGTTGTCTCAACAACCATATTGTATTTTATAAAGTATCTTCTACTTAAAAATAAACAAATTTAAAACATTTCTACCTTCATTTATAATCCTTTGTTCGAGCAACACAAAAATATAAATGACAAGAAAAGCTCAAAAGAATTCATAAAGTGAATGAAAAAATTTGAGTTGTGCAAACTACAGTTAAAATTAAGTAAACCTAACATACATTTCCAGTGCAATGAACTTAATATTATCAGTACAAATGCTGTGAGGAAAAACCCATAAGCCCTTGCGCCTGAAACGATTGATTATTCATGCTTTTTTTAATAAAAAGCACTTTTGGGGCATTTATATAGATGTTTATAAGGTGTATAAAGAAATTTAGGATGTATTTAGTATCATTTATGTTGTTTTGAAGTGAATTATCGTTTTCCGTGAAGTTACCATTCATGTGATTCATGTTTGCTTTGGTAAGTATAGATCACGTTCAACCCATCATATTTCTAACCACAATAAGGAAGACACACACCAGAAATGCAGTATGTTGTGTGCTTCTGTGGAGAATCATTCAACGACAGATTCAAATTCAAATCAGTCATCGATTATTTCAAAACTGTTTGTTATAATAATATACTTCACTATGCTATATGAACATTAAGGTAAATGATTGACATATTTAAGTACAGCCCACATGAGTACTGTAAGTTGATTGAACTTGTGCTACACAATTTTTTAAGTAAAGAAGGTCAAGCGAACTGATATATTTGTGTAAACGCAACAAAGATTATCTTGTTATTTTTACTTAAAATCTTCGTAAATTGAATTTACGTAAAAACAAGGATGCAAAAATGGTGCACATATATTTTAAGATAAGTAAACACATTCTTTTTTGACATCCAGAAAGGTGTGTGAAGTCATGCTGATATATGTCTCTTACACTAAACTGATATTACTGTACCACAGCGACTGCTTGTTGATTTCATCTCATTCAGAGGATTAAAGTTGAGGTGAAATGAGAAGAGAATCTCATTGTAAATGTACTCAACGATGTTATCCGTGGATTATATTCAGCACGTGTTTAATGCGTTGAGACAGAAGAGAGAAGCAATGCTGCTTTGAAACACAAGAAACCCTCAGATCCTCTTTCATGAGAGCGCTTCTCAAGCAGTAAAGAAGATTACAGGACTGTATTTCAGTCCATCTGATTTATCATTAAAACACTTAAACAGAGCCCAGCCCTATATATCCATATGAACACAACGTTATATTCTCTCGCAGTCAAAATGGCAATAATACTAGAGACATTTTTTATTATTTGACTTCAGTAGATTCAATTATCCTTTATAAAAACCTTATTATTCTGACTAACCGTGTTCAAAATCACAACCCTTAACACACACATCTCTCCACACACAATACAGTATATGAGTTTCTTGTCTTGACAAAGACGAGTCTTACGTTTGAGCACATTACACGGATCATTATTTTATGTTTCCGCTACACAAAATAATTCTGTTCATTAGAAAAAATGTTTCTTAATCTTTATTTATCTTAACAAATGTAACAGTTTGCACTACCGATAAAACGACTCATCATGTGACATCATGAATTTCTCTGGTTTCCACCTCCTCCTCCAACCACCTGTCATATTAAAACACATCCATCTCAGAAAACAGTCCTTAAATCATCACTGTTCTGCCATTTCTGCAAATCGTTTATCCTTTCTAGGTTTAAAAGTGTGAGATTTGTAATGTGGTGTCAGATTTTCGGAGCCTTCTGTACATTCTAAGCAGATATTTTCTCCTCTTTGAGGCATTAAGTGCACATCACGATTACAAAGATGCAGCATAACAAGAGGAGATGACAGAAAAGAGTTGGCATTGATGTATCACAATGATAAACGCGCTCAAGAGGATGAGTGACCTTTCCTTACTTTAAGATGAGGGCACGACCGCCTGTTCTCAGACAGAAAAGATGGCGAAATGTCTCAAAATGGAGCACTTGAATGTGCCAGAAGCAGAAATGAATAATAACATCATCACCACACAACACAGAAACACAAGCAGAATGATCGTCTGGCTGATGACATGGGAGGGGTTACGTAAGGTTTTATTTTAATTATGTAAAAATTCACACATTTCTTTCTAAAAATATAGTAAACAAGCTTGATTTCCTAACAAAACAATCTATGTTTGTCAATACAGGACTGATCTGTGTTAAATATGTTCATTTATTTATAAATCAATTAATTTGTAAATGAAAACAAGAAACGTACATAGCAGAATGGAGTCAGGTGATATGAAGGGAGGAGCCATAGAAGGATTGATGACATCTTCCAAAAAGAAGTCATTTGAGACTTCATTGTGCATTGTGAAAAATCACCTCCAATAAGAGATGATGAGAAATAATTTCTGCTTACTGAACACAAATAAAGGGCATTTCTTGTTCCTTTGTCGTCATGTGTGAATCACATTTTTTGTGTTTGGTTTATAATAGATCTGTGATTGCAATGGCACAGATGTCATGTGAAGTGTCTGAGATGGTGAGGTCATAATCACACAAAGTCAAAACTGAAAGTGTCCTTTGTGACACTCCACAAAGCTCACAACATAAACACAAACATAAACCTTCATCTTCCGTGTCGGCGTTGTTTATGTGCGTTTATGCTCGGCTGGATCTGTAGGACACGGTCTTGTGTATCAATTAGGTGACGACGGTCTTGTGAAGCCTGAGGAGAAAGTGCTTGACATTCATGAAGCCTCTTCTGCCATATGAATCATTCATATTCCCCCAATGTCACCTCCATAACATCATCACAACAAACTCAACATGAAGACGACTGGACAAGAGATAACATTCTGTGTTTTGATATCTGAGCTCAAAGACACTGTGTGAAACAGATATTACTTTGTTCATTCTGGAAAAAAAAGTCACAGAGAGCTCCTGCATTAGGAAGAAAGAGAGAGAGAATCCATAGGTGTTCATTCAGACGTACACCTGGTCCATGACGGAATTAAATGTCAACCTTAACAGATTTTCTATATCGGGGTATACTGTACATATAAATATACGTACATATATATATATAACATATTAAAGGACCAAACAAACCAGCCGTGAGCAGAGGAGGAGCTGTGACGTCTGTGGTGTGAACATGATCAGAAGCAAGGTTAAAGGAGCCAGTCTTTGGCAGTTTTAGGGGCTTTGATTGTATTTTTTGGGTGTTAAACAATGGATGTTCATGTTTCTAATTAAAAAAACACTTTATATTTTACATATTTCAAGTCTATTGTTCACCGCTGTCCCTCTTCTCACTAAATGACTGGATTTCTTATAAAAAGTCCCTCCTTCCAAAACGCTTGGATTATAGAAACTGACCAGGTCTGTCATGATTGGTTCCCCATTTAGAGCGTGTGTGTGAAGATGTCCCACCCACAACATATCAGCCTCTCAGTGCACGTGTATTCATAAACTTTGGCTTTGAGCTATAAACAGTAACGATGGCGTCAACTTCACTTTATCGGTTAAAAACATGTGGATCCATGGAAGTGTAACGGAGGTCTGCTAGTGCATGTGCAAACATCAATCTTTGTTAGAGACCACATTTTTCTTCCTACTATGGCGAGGGGCATTACACCGGACCGAATGGTGTCAGACCGGTTATATTAATTAACACTTATAACAGAAGCGTTAGTTTTATATTGGACCCGAGTTGAATAATAAAACAAGCAGATCAGGAGACATTTGCAAGCAGGACTTCAGAGGACGTTTCATAGCAGTGTTTAAGAGGTAAGCGCACACACACACAATATCAGTGTATCACACAGAACAGCTTTCACGGCTGATGTTAAAGTCATGAAGGAAGCTGTTATTTGAGCGTTGGTTTTCTTAGAATGTGTGTCGCTGAACTCTTATGAGCAGCTGTTGGACTGTGATGAAAGTGAAAGAAGTTTAGCGTGTAGCTCAGTCAAATGTTTACGATCTCTGATAACCAAACACTACTCCAGAGGCTCTTCCTCTTCTCTAACGAAGATCTCACCCCTTTTTTGGTGTATTCCGTTGGGCGGAGGTTATTAAAAGCACTCGGAATGGTGACATCATGTAAAGACATTATCTCGCTTGGCACTCAACTTTGAGCGTTATCATTTTGCTGCTATTATTTATGCTCTAACAGCAACATTACACACTAACTAAAGGTTGAAAAATGTGATCGTGGGGAACGTGCTCAGAAAAAGAACTGACACTTGAACAACTCTTTCTCATCGACCTGCTAGACACATAAACACATGTAGGTCCTGTTGTATTTATGGATCTAACACTGACACCTCAGGTGTTAATGAACAGTTAACATAACCTCTCAGGACCGCTCCATCGTGTTAACTCTAGAATCTAATGAGACGTTGTGAGAACTGATGTCAGTGTGTTCTCATCTGCATGATTATAATTAAGGATTTAGGGCCGGATTCATGAATCTGTTCTTAAGACAAAATATGAGATTGTTCTTAAGACAGGAAGCTCTTTAGACTGTTCCTTCTTTAGAAGTTCTCAAATATTTTCTTAAGAACATGTTCATTTGTTTCATAAGAATGAATGACATATGCTTTGTAATTCAATCTTGAGAAGAAAATTAAGAACTGTCTTAAATTCAATATTATGAGTTTATGAGCTTATTTTACATTTGAATTAACTCACAAATGCAACCAAAATCTACATTATTGAACACTGAGATATCCACACCAAAACACACAATTCATCCACACGACATCCCAAATATTTTTAAATCTTTGTAACCTCAGAGCATCACGCTGGACAACACACAGAAAGTCTTACGAATCACTTAAAAACCTCCTAGCAACCACTGAGATTACAAAACTCCCCCCGACTAACACCCGACAGACCTCCACATCACACACTCACTTCAAGCTCATAACATGAGAAAAACATAAGCAGAACATAAGAAGAACATGAGCAAAACATGAGAAGAACATGAGCAGAACATAAGAAGAACATGAGCAGAACATGAGCAGAACACAAGCAGAACATGAGCAAAACATAAGAAGAACATGAGCAAAACATAAGAAGAACATGAGCAAAACATGAGCAAAACATAAGAAGAACATGAGCAAAACATAAGAAGAACATGAGCAAAACATAAGAAGAACATGAGCAGAACATGAGAAGAACATGAGCAAAACATGAGAAGAACATGAGCAGAACACAAGAAGAACATGAGCAAAACACGAGAAGAACATAAGCAGAACATAAGAAGAACATGAGCAGAACATAAGAAGAACATGAGCAAAACACGAGAAGAACATAAGCAGAACATAAGAAGAACATGAGCAAAACATAAGAAGAACATGAGCAGAACATGAGAAGAACATGAGCAAAACATGAGAAGAACATGAGCAGAACACAAGAAGAACATGAGCAAAACATAAGAAGAACATGAGCAAAACATAAGAAGAACATGAGCAGAACATGAGAAGAACATGAGCAAAACATGAGAAGAACATGAGCAGAACACAAGAAGAACATGAGCAAAACACGAGAAGAACATAAGCAGAACATAAGAAGAACATGAGCAGAACATAAGAAGAACATGAGCAAAACATAAGAAGAACATGAGCAGAACATAAGAAGAACATGAGCAAAACATAAGAAGAACATGAGCAGAACATGAGAAGAACATGAGCAAAACATGAGAAGAACATGAGAAGAACATGAGCAAAACACAAGAAGAACATAAGCAGAACATAAGAAGAACATGAGCAGAACATAAGAAGAACATGAGCAAAACATAAGAAGAACATGAGCAGAACATAAGAAGAACATGAGCAAAACATAAGAAGAACATGAGCAGAACATGAGAAGAACATGAGCAAAACATGAGAAGAACATGAGCAAAACATAAGAAGAACATGAGCAGAACATGAGAAGAACATGAGCAAAACATAAGAAGAACATGAGCAGAACATAAGAAGAACATGAGCAAAACATAAGAAGAACATGAGCAGAACATGAGAAGAACATGAGCAAAACATGAGAAGAACATGAGCAAAACATGAGAAGAACATGAGCAGAACATGAGAAGAACATGAGCAAAACATGAGAAGAACATGAGCAGAACATAAGAAGAACATGAGCAGAACATGAGCAGAACACAAGAAGAACATGAGCACAACACGAGAAGAACATAAGCTGAACATAAGAAGAACATGAGCAAAACATAAGAAGAACATGAGCAAAACATAAGAAGAACATGAGCAGAACATAAGAAGAACATGAGCAAAACATAAGAAGAACATGAGCAGAACATGAGAAGAACATGAGCAAAACATGAGAAGAACATGAGCAAAACATAAGAAGAACATGAGCAGAACATGAGAAGAACATGAGCAAAACACGAGAAGAACATAAGCTGAACATAAGAAGAACATGAGCAGAACATAAGAAGAACATGAGCAGAACACAAGAAGAACATGAGCAAAACACGAGAAGAACATAAGCTGAACATAAGAAGAACATGAGCAGAACATAAGAAGAACATGAGCAGAACACAAGAAGAACATGAGCAAAACACGAGAAGAACATGAGCTGAACATAAGAAGAACATGAGCAGAACACAAGAAGAACACGAGCACAACACGAGAAGAACATAAGCTGAACATAAGAAGAACATGAGCAGAACATAAGAAGAACATGAGCAGAACATGAGAAGAACATGAGCAAAACATGAGAAGAACATGAGCAGAACATAAGAAGAACATGAGCAAAACATAAGAAGAACATGAGCAGAACATGAGCAAAACATGAGAAGAACATGAGCAGAACATAAGAAGAACATGAGCAGAACATGAGAAGAACATGAGCAGAACATAAGAAGAACATGAGCAAACACGAGGAGAACATGAGCAGAACATAAGAAGAACATGAGCAAACACGAGGAGAACATGAGCAGAACATAAGAAGAACATGAGCAGAACATGAGAAGAACATGAGCAAAACATAAGAAGAACATGAGCAGAACATGAGAAGAACATGAGCAAAACATAAGAAGAACATGAGCAGAACATGAGCAGAACATAAGAAGAACATGAGCAGAACATGAGAAGAACATGAGCAAAACATAAGAAGAACATGAGCAGAACATGAGAAGAACATAAGAAGAACATGAGCAGAACATGAGAAGAACATGAGCAAAACATAAGAAGAACATGAGCAGAACATGAGAAGAACATGAGCAAAACATAAGAAGAACATGAGCAAAACACGAGGAGAACATGAGCAAAACATAGGAAGAACATGAGCAGAACATGAGAAGAACATGAGCAGAACATGAGAAGAACATGAGCAAAACATAAGAAGAACATGAGCAAAACATAAGAAGAACATGAGCAGAACATGAGAAGAACATGAGCAAAACATGAGAAGAACATGAGCAAACACGAGGAGAACATGAGCAAACACGAGGAGAACATGAGCAAACACGAGGAGAACATGAGCAGAACATAAGAAGAACATGAGGAAAAACATGAGGAAAGCAGAGCGTTTTCTTTACATCTCTGTCGGCCAAACAGTCTCACATCATCATCATCATCATCATCATCATCATCATCATCATCATCATCATCATCTTTCCGTGTGAATATTTGAGCAAACCTTTGTTTTGCTCCGCTGTCAGTGCTGCTGATGTGATCCTGTAGTAGATTTAACACATATGAAGAAGAGCCGACAGTCTGTGATGAATATTTCCTCAAACAGTGTAAAGAGAGGATCATGACACATCTCTACGGTACAGAACTGTGCTTTCTTTCATCATGTTAGGAAATGACACTAAATGAAGAATGATTACAGCCCAATTTAAACACAAATAACCTCTAAAGACTAGAGATGACATGTAAGAATGTTCAGAGGCGATGTGTGTTACCCTGAGGGTAAATCCAGATCAAACATGACACAACATAGAGAACACACTTTGAGCAGACCCACACATCATTGGACATTATTTTGGGCTGTTTTTCTACATAGACGTAGAGCTTCTATACACAACACTAACTATATCAGAGTCGTACAAATGTTCAGGTCTCACTACACATCAGTCACAAACCTGCTGCTCATTAAACTCAATCTGAGTGTCAGGACAGCCATATGCACACATCACTAGTGTAAGAATACAATGTGCTGACATGTATAAATGACCTTAACAAACCATCCAAACAAACAATTATTGTACTGCTTGTGCTCACCACTTGTCCAGTGTCTCAGTCACGTGATCATTGATTGACAGCAAGGGATGTCACGCTTCATCTGACTCTCTCAGCCACTCCACTCTTCAACTGTTCAAATCCAAAATCTTGTTTTCGTTGAGGGTTTATTTCAGATTTGATTGACACTGACTGATCTTCTCTTCATGTTTTACCGCGAGCCGGTTTAAAATCGATTATAATGTGACGATTCAGAGGTGAGATGTTAAATGAAACTCAATACATGTTTTGAACAGCAGGGGTCACTATGTTTCCTACAAAAATTGTAAACGTGGATGTGCTGATGTTTCTTAAATTTTATAGAAAAAATCCAAGTTAGGAAAAGCACAGCCAGAGTCTAGTTTGTTTCTATTAAAGAGACTTTTGTATTATTCATTTTTATGTGATTTAGATTTTTTTCATATTAGGTTTATTTCCGTATATTTGACATCAAATATATTTTTATTTTACAAAGAAATGTGAAGCATTTGAGAAATAAAGTTGCAGTTGATTTTTCTAATTTATCAACTAATTTTGAAAAAATTAAATCGTGAATCGCCACATCCACAGCAGACAGTGAAGATGTGAGAAGAGCTGCAGCGCCCTCTGCTGGTCACTTCAGTTCATAATGTCACAAGAAATGTAATATTGTCACAAGACTAAAATAAACATAAAAGGATTCTTTATATAAAGATGCACAAAATAGAAACACATCTGACTGCATAAACACTATAAGTGACTTGCTACAGTTGAATCTATTCAAATTTACTGCACTGAAAAGAGTAAATAAAGAGATTTATTCCATTTGTATTCCATTCAGTTTGTCTAAAATACAACTTCTTTACATCGTTCCTAATATTACAATCAATGTGAGTGCTCACATCATAAACATCTCTCAAACAAATCTCTTCAGCACAAGTGCCATAGCACAGAATCAAAACATGTAGGTTTGGATATTTAACATGTGATTTAAAACTAAAAGAGTTTGTTGAAAGATATTACTGACAATTCCTCAATAAACACTATCTCCAAACCTTGACCTCGAATTGAAGGTCAAGTTCCTCTTAAACACAGAGCAAGTGTAATCAGAAGCACACAGATGAAAAGCTGTAAAATCATTAAACATGTTCAAACTGACAGATACAACACACATGAAAATGATCTTACCATTCTATATCTCAACACATAACTCACATCTGTATTGTAAGGAAGAGCAGATGGAAGATATCACTGAATAAAGACTTGCACCTCATTCTGTTAACACAAAGTAATCATATGATTTAATAAAACTTGAGTATTTCCTCTCGTTTTTCTAGCTCGTCAGTTGAAATCAACAGCTCATTCATTGAGTGAAACATTTTCTTTGCAGCAACACAAGGTTGAGTAAATGAAACGTCTGTAAATATGATGCACAAGCAGAACAGATGGCAGGAGACACCGCGAGGCTTTGGAGACCTTTGTGGGCACCGCGGCAGGAGACAAAGTAACTGCTCTGATAAAATCACATCTGTTCTGTTCTGCTTGTCTTGTGAGAGAAAAACTCAATTCCTTAGAAGTCTTCCAACAGGAAGCTCTGATTACTCTCATGAAACTTTAGAAGTCAAAGACTGAATCTGAAACTTTCAGAAAACATATTTCACAAACAGACAGCTCAATCATTTGACCCACACGGGCATCTGAATCAAATTTTATTGCAGGATAATAAAATCTACTCTAACCTGTACAATTCAGCTCGTCCCTTTTAAAGATCCCATTCCCTGCGATCCCATTTTCAACCTTCAGTTAGTGTGTAATGTTAAACAATACCGGCAAAATGATAAAGCTCAAAGTTCAGTGCCAAGCGAGATATTGTCTTTATCAGAATTCACTTTTCAAGGACTAGAGAGAACGGATGGATAGGACTACAGCTCTCTACTTCCCGGGTACATGATGTCACTATTCCAAGTGCTTTTTAATAACCTCCGCCCAAAGGAACAGCCAAAAAAGGGGCGGGGTCTTAGAGGAGAGGATGAGCCGCTGGAGAAGTGTTTGGTTATCAGAGATTGTAAGTATTTGACTGATCCACGCGCTAGTTTCACTTTTTTTTAACTAATATCTTATTTTGTGTTCAACAGAACAAAGAAATGATCAAGTATTTTTACTAATATGGGAGTCGAGTCTGGTTATAAACATTCTTCCAAATATCTTTCACTGTCTTCATCAGAACAAAGACATTTATACACATTTGGAACAACTCAAGGTGAGGAAATCATGACGGAATTTTCATTTTTCATGATATTGTAATTTAAATCATTTAAAATGTCATTTCAGGAAGAAAGTGCATTTTCAGGTTTTAACTGAAGATTATGAGGGTACGTGAATTTTAAAAAGGAAATGACCCACAATGATAAGTTATTTGCCATAAATGCTGCAATATTTCATGAAAAATATGAATCGTTTTTTTTATTTTCTCTGGGACTTAAATCTATGCTGTAAAGCTGTACAGGTAAATATAAACATGTTGACTTCAGTTGTTCATCACATTTCACTTCATAATATTACTTCCAAGGTGATAGAAGGCCGGTTTACCTGAAAGACAAACTTATGACAGCAAACCACAGTTTTGCTGTGACCGCTGTCGCGTGATGGATTGTGGGATTGGTGGGGGCGTGGGCACACAAACACAAGAAGGATTACAGTAAGTGCATCTCAACGTTTCCTCTTGATCAGTAGAGGTCAGTGTTTGTACATAAAGGTGAAGCCCTAAAGGAACTCAAACGATCATTAGATAAAACCATGTTGTTTTATGGTACCAAATATAACCGGCTGTGAAATGAAAAGAAAATGTGTGCCAGTGGTGAGTTGCTATAACATGTTTTGATGAGTTGAAGTAGGCTTATGTAAAACATGTTCACACAATAGTAAGCTGAAATGACTTCAAGCCAAATACAAAGAACTTCTCACAGACTTTTACAGCTATGACTTGTGTTGTAAGCTTTCTGTGGTTTAACTCATGCACTTGAGTTTCTGCAAAGCAAGCATTTCACCGGTGCTTTCAGTGTTTCATGAGTATAAACCTCTACCACAGGTCTGATCATTATATGCCATTTAATTGAATGAAACATATAGCTTTATTATATATCCGTAACAATAACGAATGTGTTTATGAACCCATTCACATGACTCCAAATTTATTTTAAATTTAAGTGCAGTTATGCATGTTTGAAAGTTTCTCTTGTTGCGTCGTAATCTTTAGTTTCCAGCTTCAGCATGCCAACAATGTCAACATTATAATTAATATAGGATAACAAAGATCAAATCAATACAAAGAAAACTATATGAATGTTTTGCTTGTGTGGTGAATTATTTATGAAGTAAAGTAATCTGTGTTACCGCCTGAAGCCAAAAAACTCTATTTATTCCACATGTATCATTACTGTATGTTTTCATTTGTGTTTCTTGTCATTTAAACAAGAGTAGCTCGGTCAGTATGATCCCAAACAAATATACCAAGTTGTGTTGGCATTGCATTAAAAGCTCAAAATGACAAAGTTCACTGTACATTAAAAGTAATTGTCAATTTTCTGATGCATTTTGTTTCTCGGTGTGTATTCTGTATGCAACCCTGTAAGTGATGTGATGAAGTTATAGTAGATCTCCTCCAGCGTCAGCCTGAACAGGCTTGAGCGGGTGCTTTTCAGCCCATAGGCACTCTTTCTTCTTCTTCAGGTCAGAATTTCTCTTGTATTCTCTTATCAACAGTATTACGATGATCAAAGCAAGAAAACAGATGATAGGAATCAAAACTCCCAGTGATGTTCCTAAAGGGTCAGTCTGTTTTTCTCTTTCATCTGAAACAACAGAAAAATCAGATATAAGCTGATTCATGCCAAAAGAAACAAATGTTTTTTAATGAAACCATTGCTAGGTAGATGTTAACAGAAGTCAGAATATGATTCTCAGTTGATTTGCTCAAAATCTGAATGTCCAAAAACATTCCCCATGTTAATATAATATGTTATAATGGGTTATATTTACTGGGGTTTGATGATGGATATGTATAGTATATATAGATGCCACATTCACCTGCTTCAGACATATTGACACGTCCGCCATCTTGGAACAGTCAACATTTGAGTTTTTGTTATAAATATGCCAACGTTCTCCAAGATGCCACAACATAAGAAGCTCTATGTATATAAAGTATATGTCCCTAATAGCACACATACATCTGGCGTCTGCGAGACGTATTTACAGTATTTCATTGTTTTTGCAATAAGTATATAAGATGTCAGATCTAAGATGTCCGTAAAATGTTTATAATTCAAAATGTATGTAATAAAGCTCTTTCAAGATGTTTATCAGAGGTTCTAGATCTCCAGACCTTTAGTACACATCTTACAGACGTACTGTACCTGTGCTACCTGGCATGGTTTTGAATGGTGATGTGTTGAGGTGATCATGGGCCGATGGAATCTAGTGAAATGACTCTTACAGCATCTTTAAACAACATGTGTTAAATGATGTTACCTTTATTGTGAACATGAACAGAGATCTCTCCAGATCGATCAGAAGCCACGTTCTTCCAGATGTCGGCAGACGTTAGCAGCCACTCATCTACCTGACAGTAGTACTGGCCCATATCAGCGGGGTTGATGTTTCGTATGGTCAGTGTGTAGTATCTGACACCAGGCCGTCCAAACACCAGATTCTTTCCACTGAATCCAATGTCAAAGGTACCGTCACGCTTGGCAGTAAAGATGCTGATTGGTTGATCTTGCTTGTGACCTTTGAACCAGGTGACCTCAAAAGCGGATTTATCGCTGGACCAAGATGTAATCTCACAGTTAATGGTAAAATCAGCCGGCAGCTTGGTAATGTTGAGCGTTTGGTTTTGCTTCTGCACGAGCAGTTTACTCTCTGTTGAAAAAACAACATGTTTTAAAATCAAACACACTCTTTTGACTTTTGTACTTCTCTCTCAAAATCTAGTGCGCTGCCTGATCAGCATTCACAGACATCTGCACAGACGTCACGTGATCCTGAAATAAACACTAAAGTATAATGACATGTACCTCATTTTGGCCAAATCGCCAGCTTGTGTCCAAAATCACCTCCTGTACACTTCAATAGTACACTACACTACTGTACATGAGGGGACGGACATTTACTACACTACAAAAAAAGGGATTTCTTACTGGTTTTCTATTTCAACTTATTTTACAATAAAGGTGACAAAAGGAAATATATTTATGAAAGAACATTTATTTATGTACCTAATTCAAGTGTCTAACCTTGGTGGCAGATCTTTTAGCTTTAGATTTATTTTAAACATAAATATTAATCAAAGTAATATTTTCTTTGTAAACATATTATCTTGGGACACTTTTTTGTCTAGTCAATGTATCTTGATTGAATCATTTGGGGATGTTTAAATAAATATCTAAATAGAGATTGAGATAAATGTTTGTGATGTCTGTAGAGAACGGTGTTATTGTTATTTTAGAGAATGTAGAAAACGTGGCATATCTGCACACTGTGATATTTGTACTTCTAGAAAACAAGATCGGTAATCATTCAAACTAAGCTCATGAGATTTGACATCAGAAGCAAAGAAACACATCTCTTTGATACACACTCTTAAAGGTACACTACATGTGCCTAAAAATGAGCAACATTGCATTAATAAGAGCACATGAGAAGCTTTTGCTGTTTGCAGAGTTTCTCTTATCTGGCGACAGCATCAGTTCACCTCAAAACCAGATGAATGTGCACAGAAAAGCAGAAGCTGACCTTAAAACAAACAAAAAATAAATCTGCTGACCTATATTGTGAACGTTGACAGTGGTGACGCCGGATTTGACAGATGCTGTTTGTTTCCATGTCCCGTCACAGTTGAGCTGGTACTGGTGGATCATACAGTAGTATTGTCCAACATCATCGTCTCTATCCGAGTTCAGTACAACCAGACGAAACGCACTGAGAGAAGGTCTGGAGAAGATGAATCTGTTTTTCCGTCGCTGGTTCTCCTCGTGATACTCTAGAAGACCATCGTTCAAGTATTCCATTAAAGAAATCCCGCTGCTGGATTTCAGGCTATTGAAAACCCAGCTGAGAGTGTAGCGGAGGGTCGGGTCTTCTTTCATGTCATTCAGAGAACACGTGAGCTCAAAAGAATCTCCTTCTTTAATGTCGAGACGCCTGTCAGTGGTGCTCATGGTGAAAGTGATTTCTTTTTCTTTATCCTCCGGCTCTAGAGACACAGACAGATCTCCAGATGTGTCTTCACCTATTCTTCTCCAGTGGTTTGGTGCCGTCTGAATCCACTCGACGACGTGACAGCGGTACAGTCCCACATCGCTGGGGCGGATGTTTGGAACGCTCAGTTTATAGTGTGTGGCACTCGGGTGTCCAAACAGCAGCTCTTTGTCACTCATGGCACTGTGTAGGGTTCCGTCATGCCTGGTGTGGAAGATGATAACGGGACTTTCATCTTTCAGACCCCTGGACCAAGTCACCTCAAACACGGACACGTCACTGGATCGAGTGTCAATCAAACAGTCCACGGTGAAGCCAGCTTGTAGATTTGCAACGATGAGGCTTCGGTTCTCCTTCTGCACGTGCAGTTTACTGTCTGTTTGCATTGAAAATAAACAACATTAAAAAACATTTTCTCATGATTTCTTTTTCATGCAGTATATTTTGCTGCAAAAATGACTGTCTTACGTAGTCTTTTGTCTTGTTTTCCAGTTAAAATGTCTAAACATTCTTGAATCAAGACAAGCTAAATGACCTGAGAAAATAAGTCTTGTTTTTATTCAAAAAATATGAACAAACAAAAAATATCTGCCAATGGGTTAAGAAAAATAATCTAGAATTGAGTTACTAAGAAAAAGGTAAACCTTAATACGAGATGATATTTCTTATCTCATTGGCAGATTTTTTTAGCTTGTTTGAAGCAAAATTTCACTGAAATTTCACATTTTTTATCTAAAAACAAGAATTACTTTATTAGGTCAGTTTCCTCATCAAGAAAATGCATCTCCATTCAAGAATGTTTAGACATTTTTACTGAAAAAAAGACAAAGTAAGAAAGTCATTTTTTCAGTGTAGGAGACCACTCACCTAAAGGATGAACACTAACAACAGTAAATCCTGACGTGTCGCTTGCTTTATGTGTCCATTGGCCTTTACAGTCCATCTGGTACTGATCAACTTGACAATAATAGCGTCCGCTGTCTTCCTGAAGGGATCGAGGGATGACCAAGAGAAATGAGCCCACTTCTGAACTGGAGAAGTGAAAACGTCCCTCATCGTTGTCATTGTACTTTAATTTTCCGTCGTAAGTGTAAGTGATCAGTGGCACACTGGAGGACAGGTTTTGGTTGAACCAGAAAAGAGAATAACGGAGTGTAGAATCACTTCCAACACCGTCCACCGAACACTTCAGCTTCAGAGGCTCTCCTTCTCTAACCTTCAGCTCAGTTTTTGCTTTATTCATCCTAAATCCACTTTCTGCAACACACAGAACGCCAAGTGATTCGGTATCAGAACACGTTAAATCAATGAATATGGCAATCTATTAAATTGTGTTTCAATCTTTAGAATGTTTTGAAAGAAAACAAGGGTTGCCAACCGCCATGCATTTGCTGTGGGACTCACGCCTTTGACTGACACCTACATCTTCTCACGCAGGATCACAACCTCCTTTTTTTTCTGTGTTGTGTAATATAATTTGTGATAGAAATGCCTAAAAGCCTATCTGTAGTTGTTGGTGCTGCAAACTTTTTTCCTCGGTGGTCTAGCAGTGGACCTCAATGTTCAAATAAGGCGGCCATTGGCCAATCAAATGTAAGGAGGCGGGAGTTGCTGTTTACCGGTGTGGTGACCAATCAAATCAAAGACAGTTAAGGTTCGAGTGTAACCAGTGGAACACACGACGTTAGGAGAATATATAAACAGTCAATATTTGAACATTTTTTAACAATAGAAATGTTTAGCGGTATCCACTGGTGCAAACTACAAAACGCCATTTTAAATGGAATATATGTCATTATTATGTCACAAGTAATGTTCACATACGTCATGTACACACATAATTAGTTCCGGTTTTATTTCAGAAAGGCAACCATAACATTTCAAGGTAATAAAGAAATTACAACGATTATATCTTGAGAAATAAATGTTAACTTTATAATGTTTTTAACTAAAATAAGATAACCTTGATGACGTATGCTACAGACAAATGCGAAATTTAAACGGGGCATATGTCCCGAATCCGTGTTTTTCTGTGTCTTTGGTGTGTTATAACTTGCCCATGCATGTATTAGACACGTAAAATTGCAGAAATGAAAGTGTGGGAACAGAGAGTCATTCTATGTAAAAGTGAATGCTCACCCAGACCTGAAACGCCTGGTGTAACCACATCCACACAAATCTACGTCAGTTGGTGGTCTGATGTGACTTAGACCACCCAAATGTATACTCAAGTAAGGTGGTGTACCTGTCAGTACAATTGAGAGGAACCTAATGTTCCAAATATGGTCAGAGGCGTTACATTTCCTTCACATGCTTGCAGTATTCCACCAATCACTACACACTGGTGAACTGACCAATCAGAGCACACCTCACTTTTCAGAGCCATGAGCTTTGTTAGATACAAACATGCACGGTATGTGGAAAATATAGCACTTATGAATCTTAAATCTAGTACACATTGAGTTACATCTAAAACAGACCATAATACTCCCATACTCTCTGCAGTTCATCCACCACAAAATCTCACTCCAAGGTGAAGTCAAACGTATGCAGCCCTGCTTTACAATATAATCAGTTAAACCCTTGATTTCTGTACCTTCATCTCTGATGTGAAGCATTGTTGAATCAGACTTCTTCCCTAGAGGATACCAGTCGCCGAGAGGATCCTGAAGCCACTCTTCCACCTCACACCTGTACTCTCCGCTGTCAGATGTGCGCACCTGATGGATGCTCAGCACGAAGGTCTGTTTCTCACTTTTTTCCATGCGAAACCTCTGCCTCATCTCCAGGCCAGCAGCAGGACCAAATCTGACCACAGCATCTGTGTCCATAGTCAAGAGCATCTGAGATTTAAACATCCAGGATAGTTTGAATCGGGAGCTGTTTGTGGTTGCCTTGGTGACTGAGCATTCCATCTTAACATCAGTGTTGACAGAGCTTTCCAAAGAGGACCTGGGTATGGAAAGGGTTAACTTGCTATCTGTTAACAGAGAAAACAGATTCAAAGTGATTTGTGGCGCTGTTTTGCAAAACAAACATAAAAAAGAAAACGGAAAACTTTAGTCGGTTTCTCAGATGCTGACCAGGCCGGAGATCAGGAGGATCGTCACTCAACAACCGCTAATGTGTTCATACTGAGTGGAGGAGCAGTGAGCTGGCTCAAAAACAAACGCTCAACTGGTGCTCTTTTAACAGCACAAGCTGAGTACATTGTGCTAAGTCAAGCGGCTACAAATTTGAAATGGTTAACATGAGAGAAAGAGTAAGAAAAGAGTCTGATATTCTTTAAACCATAGGAAAAAGCATTTCTCTTTCTGTCTGTCTCTCGACGTTGTGTCCCATCTGTCGTTCTCGACACAGTGTCTCTTTCCCTCCGTCAGGGAACTGAGGTAACAGACGTAACCAAGACGTTTTTGTTTAGTAATATCATTTACTGAAATGTCATAATGTTATTGTAAAAATTGAGTGGGAGTGTTGTAATGTCGTTATTTCTCTAACAGGTGTCCCTACAGTTCTGTCGCATGTATTCTCTTCTTCTGTGATATAAATAAAACCACATTCGTTTTGCAACAATGCATTCTGACTTCTTTACAATGTTAAACGTGTTTGCTTCTCATGCTTAACATGATCATCTTGTTAAAAAAACTACTTGGTTGTATGATGTAGTATTTATGTGTCTGATACACTCCCCCAGCACTCCAACTTGTTTTGGAGAGTTTTTTACAAGTCTGAATCTGTGTGTCGTCACAGGGATCCTATTCCTTTTATTGGCCATTCTCCCTGAAAAGCACGGCGAGGCGAAGACGAAAGAGCCGGCCCACAAGCCAACCGGTGAGCAAGACCCGCTTACTATCAAGATTATTAAAGCTGGTTACGCTTGCCATAGTGAAGTTTAGGTGTGTTTGTTTGTTCACAGCATTTCAGTGATGGATGTTTGTTCCACAGAACGTTGATTTGATTGATAATTGTATGATACATACCAGGTTTCTGTACCATCACAGCTAAAAGGTTTGAGTTCTTGCTGGTTTTCTGTATGTTCTTCTGATACGTGTTCACCACACACATGAAGTTTCCCTGCTCTTGTCTGCTGGATCTCGGAATCCTCAGAGTGAAAATCACTCTCGACGAGTGGATCTGAACGGACAGCTGATACTTTCTCTGCTCTAATCCCCATAAGATTTCTCCCGTGTGGTTTATTGACACAATATTTCTCCAAGTGGATGAAAGTGAGGGTATAAACATCCAGTTTACAGACAGAGGGGTTTTGGGTCCTTTGACCGCACAGATGAGTTCTACAGGTGAATCTTCAACCCTTTTTGTGTCACGACTTTTCAACGTCACCTGTAAGTCTGAAAGTAAAACCATTTTCATTTCAGTAATACAAATACCAGTCCTGTATGTTCTGATTGAGAGAAACTAAAGCATATCAACAAAAAACAAATGCTGCTTAGTTGATTCACAGGCAGCACTTTTTGGCCAGTAAAAGTTGTGTAGGCGAACAGTCTGGCTACACAAAACCAAGCACATATTTTCTTGTCAACTTTTCTGAGAGAAGCATGCAATTATGATGGATTATTATAGTTACGTAAGGGATAATTCACAGCTAGCCGTGCGTTAATATGGGATAATGTACAGGCGTCCAGGTTGTTATAAGAGAAATAATCACCGTCAGTGTGATCAGGACGTGAAGAAGAGGGTCTTGTATCACACTGAAGGGGTTTATTTGGTGATAACAGCCGGCTGCTCGTACATTATCCCGTTTATTACACGACCACTTGCCGCATGAGAATGTGAATTTGAAATATTTGATGAGCTCATTTTTACTGAATGCAAACTCTCTGTGAGGAAAAGACGTTTAGTTTTCTGTTTGAAAGTAAGAAACAATGTTCAAACGTCATGAACAGACAAATTGATTTAATCGTTTCTAAATATAATGTCATATATGTTATTAAAAGACATTTCATTTGTCAATCAAACCTGTTAAAATGATTTGTTGCATCCGGGTTACCGTGTGTTATTAGTTTTAAGAGGTTGTTATCTGGGAATAATGAACCTACAAATGTGGCAACTGGCCAATCAGAATCAAGCATTCCAACCAGCCGTGTGATAAAGGCTTTTAGGTGGTGCATTAAAACCCTTCAACGCGTGGCTAGCTGTGGATTATCCTGCATATATCATGTGCTTTTGCCAATTTAAAGTTTTTATTGTTGTTTAAAGTTTAATTTTAGATCAAACAGGTGTATATGTCGATTATTTTCATCAGTTAATTTCAAATGTAATCAAACTGACTAAAGCTAGCCGTGTAATTCCTGTACAACATCCTGCCAATGGGAATCCAGTATTCAAACAGAGCATGGTATAAATGATTACACATGACATGATGTGATATAGTTATCTTACCAACAGCTTGAACAGAAAGGTCTTTTTGAGAATGAGTGTTGGCTTTTTTCCTCATGCCGTTGTTATGTATGATCCATTCAGTCACGATGCACTTGTATTGACCCTCATCTGATGTCATAACGTCATTAATGTCCAGCGTGATGTTTCCACCTGAAGATCGAAACGTTTGAATATCTCTCCCCCGTGACTCGTCCGTCACTCCATCATGACTCAGACCGATGATGTCACTGAAGGACTCTTCAGAGTCTTTCTTGTGTTGCCATGACACTGATAAAGGACCCGTGAATCCAGACACCGAGCAGATGACTCGCAGACGTTCGCCCTCGATCACATGATCTTTCTCCATCAGTATGACCGCTGACAGCTTACTCTCTAAACAGAGACATGAAGAAACAAAACACAGACACGTCAATCTCTGCCGTTGCATGCAACAGCTTAAACCACACAGTCTTTGTAAGCTACAGTTTCCTGTAACTACGCAAATATAATCCCCAAACAGGGGATGGGTAAGTACAGGGCTGGGAAGGTTACTTTTAAAATGTATTTCACTAAAGATAACAAAATACATGCTTTAAAAAGTCATTTTATAACGTATTTTATTAGATGAAACAAGTTCTGTAACTTAATCTAAATACTTTAGAATACTAATAATGTAAATAACACCAGTCCTCTGACTTGACTTTTCTCTGCATTTTATTTTAAACAACATGAGTCTTCCACGATATCTTAAAGCAAAATAGGACACAATCTAAACAAAAACGGAAAATGCTGATGCTCAAAAGGCAGCACAATGCTTTAAGAGCTGGGGTGTGTAAACTTTTTTGAATTGAGGCTAAATGTCTTCTGGGACACATGTGGTTACACATGCTTAAGGTACAATCTAAATCAATATTTTTTAATCTAAAACCAAAATAAAACATCTTTACACATCATCCTGTTAAAACATTTTCACACCCTTCTCAGAATACTGCATTGTGTTTCATGACAACTTGTTTCCATCACTAAATAAAACATTAAAAGAATTGCATGAAAAACTCACAATTGCGAGATCTCGGAATTTTGATATTTATATAGTTTATTTCAAGCTCGCATTTCTGAGCAAAAAGTCTTGTTTTTTCCCTCATCGGACTGACAGAGAATTGTGAGAGATATACAATTGCATAAGAAATGTCAGAACTGTGAGATTAAAGAACTCGGAGATAAAAAGTCACAATTATCTAAACAAACGACTTAAACGAGGGACTCGCAAAACATGACAACGGTGGTTGATCATTCAGGTGACCACAGACATTAAAGATTCAAGGGTGTGTCCTTTTTTAATGTGGCAATTTGTATCAATTGGCTCAAATTGTGTAATGGAGTAAAAATCTTATTTTGTTAAAATTATTCCTAGTTTGCATAGTCTGTGAGGGGCTTGAAAATGATCAGAAGTGTAGTTTGGGATGCTTTTGCAGAATGTCAGAGTCAGAGAATCAACGATTGCTGTTTACTTTAATGCAATTTACGCTTTTATGTTTAAGACAGTGATGGTTGTACAGAAGATAGTAAATTTGACATGAACGATCACTTAAATACTGTAACTTAACATTACTCTTCTAGTTAAATATTCTGAACTGCAGACAAAAATCATTTTACACCAACATTAAGACCCAATCCTGATGAAAGGTAATTATATATTTTCCATAATTTTGGCCTTTATTTTTTCTAAAAAAAAAAGGCAACAACCAATTTACTACATTATGTGTAAGAAATAGTTCAGAGATTTGACATATGGCAAACGCTTTTATCCAAATTGACTTTCATTACATTGTGCTATACATACGTTTCTGACTATGTGCCATCCCTTGGGATCAACCCATGACCTTGGCGTTGATAGCGTCATGCTCTTACCACTGAGCAACAGGGAAGATATTTCGAAGAATGTGGGGTACTGAGCAGTTTGGGATTTGATTTCTGGCAATAGTACTCCAGAAAACATTCATCATATAAATTCTTATTGTAAAACTGAAATCTCACCAACTGCCGTGATGTGCACATGACATGCGTTTGTGGTTTTCTGGGCAATCTGCTTCCAGAGATGATCGGGGTCTTGAATCCACTGAATGGCATGACAGTAGATGTTTCCACTGTCTGACCGCTGGACCTCGAGCATCTTCAGTCTGAATGTGGTGTCGTTCACTTTATCCATCCTGATGAGTCCCGAATGGTAGCGCTCCTCAAATCCAGCCCCTGGCCTCACGGTCAGATCTCTGTCCAGAGAAATGATGGGCCGAGGGTCGGTGTCCTTACCTTGAAGAAACCAGCTGACGGACACATGAGTGTGTTGAAACGTCTGTGTGGAGACGTGACAGAGGAGCGGAAGAGAATCCCCCTCAGACACGTTTACAGACAGCGAGCCCAAGTACGATGCCACCAGTGTGTCCTCCATCACTAAACATCATAAAAGACATCACAGACCACAAATAAATCATCAATATTCTTTAAGACGGATGAACTTCTTACCGTAAAGTGTTGTTTCTGCTTCATAGGTTCCATGATATACATCGTCCTTGTTTGGGGTGTAACAGTAGTAAACTCCAGCATCGTCCATCTCCAAAGAATTGATCTTGAGGAGGACTGAAGATCCCGTCAGCCTCTCGATCTCAATCTCTTTTTTCTGTACTCTACTCAAGAAGACCGCATAAGCAAAGTCTGGCTTATCAGTACTGATCATATGTATTGGACTTGAATCTCGTTTGACAGTGAACTGAAAATCCTGAACCAATTGCTTTTTGAATCCGCTCACGTTACATGAGAGGGACATGGGAAATCCCTTCACTCGATACAAAGGACCCTTCTGAATATGGACCACATACTGACCGGAACACACATCTGTGTGAAGAATACAGCGTCAGACGGACGGAGAGGGTTTTTGCACACATGTTTCAGGCAATTTCAAAGAAAACAATCTTTATAGATTTGTCATCATTTACTCGTCCTCAGGTTTGTCTCAAACTCATCTGAACGTCTACTTTTTTCCATGAAACGCATAAAAACGTCTCACAAAACACTGAAGCTTGTTTTTTAATATTGAGCTCCAAACTGGACTTGAATGAAAGCATCAAAGCAGTATTGTGTGAGTGATGTCATATGACATGATGTTGCTCCAAACATGTTCCACCAAGTTAAAAATGTTGCAGTGTTTGGCATTAGAAGGCTTGGCTCATGTTGCATTATGGTATATTCTCACCTTTTGTGTTCCACAGAAGAAAAATGACGTCATACAGGTTTGGAACGACATGGAGAGTGAATAAATGATGACAGATTTTCTCAGTCTTTGGAGAACTCCAATGTACTCAATGGTATGACAAAAAGACAACAGTTGAAAGACACATGTGTGATGTGGAAAAAGAGTGAGTGGAGGAGATCTTACCCCACTGCAGGAGACCCGTGAGACACAGAAACAGATGCCAGACCTGAACGACTGACATCCTTCTTCTCATCAGTCCTTTCACTTTCTCACTCGATACAACTAATACAAGTTATTCAGGTTTCAACGATTGCGCCTGGGATTCTAGGTGTTCTCTTGAGCAGACAGACGACACACAGAGAGAGAGAGAGAGAGAGAGAGAGAGAGAGAGAGAGTACAGCACGTCTGACATGTAAAAAGAGGAAATGTCATGTGTGTGGTTTTCCTGTCTCGCACTGCTTTCAGCTCTCCTGATTGTGGTTGACGTCTGCTTTTCACATGAAACACTCGACAAAGAACTCTTTAACTTCATCTTCTCTGATATTATTCCCAATGATGTGTTTCATATTTCATAACGATAGTTAAATATGTTCTAGTGAGCTGATCTCAGGTAACACTCACTTTGTGATGCGGTTCTATTGTGCAATAATGTGTTGAAGTCTCTTTCAGTCCATATCACGCACACAGTTGTGTGTCCTTTTTAAATGTATGGACCAATCCATGCGTGACTTCATTTCCACAACAGAATCAAAGAAGACTCTTCTGTTCTTTCTTTACATTATAAAACACAAGTGCATCCCCAAATCATCAAAACCTTAGAGAGCAAAGTATTAAATGTGTTTGTTGTGTCTAGCTGTGTCATACAATAGTAAACTCAGATATACAGTAATGATCATTTGTGACAAGTGTGTTGAGAGGGACAACAAACACAGTCTCAACAAAGATTGAATAAAAGCGCCTCCTGCTGGTGATATTAGACTGATTTGGAGATTTGGTGTAAATATGTTCAATTATCGAAAAGTAATTCACATCCCGAGGTGGTAATTCAATTATTCCACTGTTACCACATCACACGTCATTTTTCAGGTGTTTTATCTGAAGACATTTGTTATGTTTGCCGCTCTTCTAATGCTACTGTGAGTTGCCTGTAATTCAAAGACGTCATTTTAAAGGCTCGAGAGAGCGCGCGCATGCACACGTGACTGTAGTAATGACAAAACCCTGACAACAGCTTTTCAAAATGTATAAATTACTTTGTTGGTATTTTATAGTTATAATCATGATGTAATAAAACAGAACAATTATTCAATCGATGTTTCTTCAGTCATCTAGTGTCAGTTCTCACAGTTTTATAGACGCTCACAGGTGATGTTTAAAGCGTTTGCCTCCCTCTCTTTCTACCTCTTCACATGTGTTTTTTGTTTTAAGACAATCGTTGAACACATTTACTGCCCCAGATGTTCACTGTTTGGTGTTTTTCACCTTCAATCTTGTCTAGTTCTTCTTCATTGACTGTTTTATGATGTTTGCTAATGATGGCTGCCTTAGATGTTCGCTTTCTTCTTTTTCATCTTTCGCCCCAATTGTCGAAATTTGGCGTTTGACTGAAAATAATGCACACCTGTAGAACCTTCGTCAGCCAATGAGAATCAAGCATTACACAGCCACGTGGTATAATTAATTAATAAATACTGTACATTGTCATTTAAAAATATATTTTAAACTTATGTAGGCTACACTTGTAACACAATCTGGTTAATAGTTTATAGATGTTAATCAGAGATAAAAGTTGTGAATTTGTCCACTGGTTGGCGTTACAGAACCTGCGGCGCGGAACCAGATTGAGCGAGCAAGTAATAAACAAACATGGCGTTAAAGAAATCTAAATACTGTGACATCCCTTGTTGTGGAAGAATACAGTCGATGCATAACCTGCCTTCAGATTCCGATATTAGGAATACGGGGTTAAAGTTTATTTTTAAAGACGATCGCGTTTGTTCGTTTCATTTTTCAGAGGATTTGTGGAGAGTTTAAAATTAAAAAGCAGTGCTGTGCCTTCAGTTGTATCCGATAAAAACCACACGAACGTCATAATTAGACCTCATACTGCAGTATAAAACGATAAACAACACTACTTCATCTCACCTTTAAGTTTCAAATATATAACAAATATCAAAATCAAAGCATATATTAAAGTATAAATATTATGAAATCATTATTTCAAAATGACAGTTTAATAATTGCTCAAAATCACAAGCACATGCGTAACTTCCCTTGTGCTGTTCTGCAAGAATGGAGACAATTTAATAATAATAATAATAATAATAACTTTATTTTAAATAGCGCTTTTGAAAGTAGCATCTCAAAGCGCTTTACATAAGTAAAAATAGAGGGACAGTATGGAAGCAAATAAGAGACATAATGTTTTGAAATTTAACAGCCTATGAATACTTGATTTTGAATTATTTTACTTTGGAAACCATGTATCTGAATTTATTTGTTTCGAATTTACCTCTATGAAATTTAAATATGAAAATTCTTGATTTCCCATTTAAAAACCTGAATTTAATGCTCACAAATTCAGATACAAAAAAAATCTACTTACAGAATTTCAGATAAAATACATTCAGATTGATCAAATTTGATTGCTCTTATTCAGATCTCAAATTTCAAGTTAATACTTTTCAAAGAAAACATATGTCTAATTCGACTGCTCAAATTCAGATCGAAAAATTCAAGTTAAATATTCACATGGTAACATCCGGGCTACCCAGGATAGGAAAAACAGTTGAGCCCAGAGCCCGTCTGCAATTGAACCGAACCATTTACGCTCTGTGTAACTGGCCTTCACCACTACACTCGCTCTTCCTTCTGATAGATCTGGATAGAAACATACACTTGTTCCTTGTTTTATTTCATTTTTATTATTCTATTTCATTTATTACAATATCTATCATATGCATTCATTCATTCATTTATTTTATTATTCACTTCTATTCATATTATTTGTTACTTACTTTCCTGTTGTTTAACCTTGTTGGGAGTTGTGCTAATTTGAGTATCCATTGGTTCCATCACAAGGTTCATAATTATGTCATAAGACAACGTTTTGATACTGTAATCTAGAATGGTTAAAAACACGCTTCGAATCTGTTTAGTCAGACGAAGTTTGACAGAGTTTGACTGAGCATCAACGCACAACTAGATTAATCAATAAATCATATTTCTGTTTATTTAACATCACTTCGTCTCCTGCCTGCTGCTCTTCCCTTCAGCTCTATATCTCTCTGGGGGTTGGGTTAAAGGATTGACTCACAATGGAGTTGATATTTCCAGGTTTAATAAGTTCCTGATGGAGAGAGATCTAGTGAAACTGGACTCAAAGTTTAGATCTATAAGATCTACAAGCCATATCTCATAGTTGGATCTATCACTTATTTCACATCTTAATCTGTCCTCCCATGTGATTGGCCGCATGGTGTGCCCATCCAAATAAAGTCCCACCCCTACCTGCGGCTAAAGATTCGGCTCTCCTCGATGAGAGTCGGCTCTTCTCGTTTGCTACAAAGAATCGGCTCTTCGAGCCGGCTCGCTCGCGAACGACACATCACTAATGTTAAAATCTCAATTTCAAAAATTTCCCCCATGAGACTGGTTTTGTTGTGCAGGGTCACATTTTCACACATGGTTTAGCCACCACAGAGTCCACACCTTCACCCCATTGAGAATGTTTGGGATGTGCTGGAGAAGACGTTGCGCAGCGGATCATCAATACAAGATCTTGGCTAAGTGAATGCAACACTGGATGTGAAAAAAATGATAATCTGGCCAAAGCGTATGCGTGCTTTAATCAAAGCTAAAGACGGGTTGTGTATCTTACATCTGAAAAGCTATTTGAATCCAATAAAATACAAACATAAATAAAAGTGCAGTTTTTTTTATGAATTCAGATTTTCTTTCTACTGTCAAGTCTCAGATCACAAGTTTCTGTATCTTGGAACATTACAGTTAACGATGTGTATGCAAAACTGTGCTTTTCTTCAACTGTAGAGATCAACCAGATTAAATGTCAGATTGAAATGATGCATATATCCCTTCAATTGAAATAAAAGTGTCTGCTAAATGAATAAAAGTACAGATCAATGTAAAAGCACCTTTACTCTGGATAGAGAACCATCATATTTGGCACGCAAGTGATCATAAGTAGATTTTTCTAGTTTCTGTTAGCTGGGAATCAAACCCACAGCCTTTCATGCTGCTAACACAATGCCCTTACCACCGAGCCACAGGAACAACACCCATATGTCAGCGGTCGTACTGTTATTGAAATGTGCTTCAGTGGTTAAATGTGATTGCTCACTCATATTTGTCAAGGTCTTCATCATCCTGATCCATTCCCACCATTAACATCACAGAGGTCCAGATCTCACTTTTAATGGTAAACATCCACCATTCCAAAAATGACTTTCTTTCTTCAACAGAACACAAAAACATATATTTTGAAGAATTCTCAGAACCAAACGCACGACATTCTTCCACATATATTCTTTTGTGTTTTGCTGAAAAATGAAAGTCCTTCGGGTTTAAAATGATCAGTAAATACAATAACTGTCATTTGTAATTTCTTGTTGTTTAAGCACGGAGCTATGGATTGAAGATCATTGAGAGTGCAGTAATTAAACTGTGATGTATTGTGTCAGTGTGGTTGTTTGGTTTGCCTGCTTAACATTTACACAGCGTTAGAGACGCAAGCAGTGCTTTGTCTTAGATGAGATGGTGCAACCACACTTCAGAAAGATCAGTTTAAACAGGAAAAGTGCTTCACTACATCTGTTCTACATGCACACGAATGACGGTGGTCTACACGAGCACATTCCTCCAGTAAATACACGGAAATGACCTAGTTTCAGTCAAAAACAAATCATTTATTCAAAATCGTTTGACTTGTTGTTTGTTTAAAATGAAATAAATATATCTAAATAGAACAACATCTTATACGTTTTAATTCACTACCAGTCAAATGTCTTGACATGAACACATGATTTTCTAGAAGATCATCTGATCTAAAGGTCACCCAAGTACAGTTTTTAACTACATATGTCCGCCTGTTGTTTTTTGTATGGCTTGGACTAAGGAAAAGAAGTCAGCAAGTGTCCAACATACACAGGAACTTGTGTTCATTTATATTTGGTGTAATTTTGTCTGTGTAAAGATGTGATGTAAAGAGTGAGAGTCAGGTGAGTTCACATGTAGGGGGGAGATGGAGGACAGCGAGGGCCGGGGCCGGGGACGGGTGGAAGAGGACGCTGGCTTTTAGCTAATCTTTCAGATCTTTCAGTTGTCTGATCCGATTGATCCGACGACACTAGAGCAGTGAGCCGGTACTCTTTTTCTTCTAAACACACACACAAGCACATACATGTCAATGAGTTTCACGTGAATAAAAACAGCTAAATTAATTGAATGATTCTGTGAAGGTAAAAGCAGCATGAAATGTTTCTTAAAACAGTTTACTGTAAATGTACCTCTTGCTTTTCTGCCCTTTTTTTGACAGCAAACACAGACTAAGCAGACGACGATGAGCATCACAATTCCGACTCCTGACACAAGCACCAACGTCCACCACAAATCCAATCCAAACAAATATGTCTTTTCAGAAGAATCTAAATAAGACGCAACATTAAAAACATTTTCTTTTACTTAAATCAGCTAAAATTGGAAGACTAAACATGAAAACAGTGAGTTTACTATGGAAGCAAATAAAAGACATAATGTTTTGAAATTTAACAGCCTATGAATACTTGATTTTGAATTATTTTACTTTGGAAACCATGTATCTGAATTTATTTGTTTCGAATTTACCTCTATGAAATTTAAATATGAAAATTCTTGATTTCCCATTTAAAAACCTGAATTTAATGCTCACAAATTCAGATACAAAAAAAATCAACTTACAGAATTTCAGATAAAATACATTCAGATTGATCAAATTTGATTGCTCTTATTCAGATCTCAAATTTCAAGTTAATACTTTTCAAAGAAAACATATGTCTAATTCGACTGCTCAAATTCAGATCGAAAAATTCAAGTTAAATATTCACATGGTAACATCCGGGCTACCCAGGATAGGAAAAACAGTTGAGCCCAGAGCCCGTCTGCAATTGAACCGAACCATTGAACCGAACCATTGAACCAAACCAATGAACCGACGTCGGGCGGCCTATCAGAGCACGACAACCTGACTGTCTGTCATGATCCAAGAAGAGGCCAAGGCACGGATATTAAACCTGTAAAGAAGATGAATTCTAGGGAAAACGAAGGCGCTCCGGTAAGTTTGCTGTTTATGTACAATCAGACTCTACAGAACAAAAGTATGTTGTTGCTAATTATTTTTTGGAACTATTATTATTATTATTATTATTTTTCGACGTCGGTTCGGTTCATTGGTTCGGTTCATTGGTTCGGTTCAATTGCAGACGGGCTCTGGGCTCAACTGTTTTTCCTATCCTGGGTAGCCCGGATGTTACCATGTGAATATTTAACTTGAATTTTTCGATCTGAATTTGAGCAGTCGAATTAGACATATGTTTTCTTTGAAAAGTATTAACTTGAAATTTGAGATCTGAATAAGAGCAATCAAATTTGATCAATCTGAATGTATTTTATCTGAAATTCTGTAAGTTGATTTTTTTTGTATCTGAATTTGTGAGCATTAAATTCAGGTTTTTAAATTGGAAATCAAGAATTTTCATATTTAAATTTCATAGAGGTAAATTCGAAACAAATAAATTCAGATACATGGTTTCCAAAGTAAAATAATTCAAAATCAAGTATTCATAGGCTGTTGAATTTCAAAACATTATGTCTCTTATTTGCTTCCATAGTTTACATCATCAGTCAACACATTAAACCAATCAGAATCCCCTTTTTTAAAGTGCCATGCAATTATTGTATATGTATTCACCATGTAACATTATATTATTATAGAGAAACATTCTATCTGTGAAACGATGATAATTACGATTGTTGTTATTGCCTTTCTCATCACTTTTCTCACTGGTTGGACCTTAAATACATCAGCGATAGGTTTAATGTAAACATGTTTGTGTAAATGCTCAGTGCACTTTAACATGAATCATACAGTACCTGTGTGAAAGCACCCTGGTTGAACATCTTTTGATGTCTTTTTACTGATCTCATTTCTCACTGTACATGAGAATCGATGTTTGAGATCGGACGAGTCGACGTGTAAAACTCTATTTGGCACATTTAACGTTTCATTTCCGTTCTTTATCCAGAGAACAGTGGTCTCAGTGTTGTTTGAAGCTCCACAGGTGAGAACGGCTCCGCTTTCTTCACACTTTACTGTGACTGTAGGCTCAAGCACTGGATCTGAAATGCAGAAACATCAGATGACACGGCTGGTCCGGTGAGGTCTTGAGTAACATTAGAGAAGAGAAATGAGAGCGCAGACAAACGCACCTCGCACACACAGCTGTAGGGATGATCCCTTTCGTGATGTTCCATCTCCATTGAAGCCTTTAGCCGTGTATTTTCCAGAGTGAATGATCTGTAGCTTCTCCAGTATCAGAGATCCTCTGGTGTTTATGTTGTGTGTTTTTGTTTTTATATTTGAACCCTTCTTTGAAAAAACTATTATGTCATTATGAGTCCAGATCAATGTGCTGTCAGGAGGTATTTCTTCTTCAGCATCATTCAGAGGAATCTCAAACGGGTCACCCACGGCTTTATACGTACACTCAGCCTTGCTTCCAAGAGCACCTAATATCATTCACACAATAGATAGAGATGCTGTGTTTAGGATCGAGCTCACAGTCACATAACAAAGAAAATAATATAGAGTTGGAATCACATTTTTTCCCTTTAAGATCCTTAATATAGTGATTAGATTTCAGACACATGGATCTATTTCACAGTGTGCTGGCTGGTGACACAATCGGATTTGTTATTTAATGATATGAATTTTTTAAATAGTCATAATCAGAGTACTTTTACTTCAATCATTACATGACATTATTTATATAACTTTGTTCTTTTTTATCTCTTAATTTTTAAATAAGATTTTTATTTGAAACTATGTAAATTGTTTTATCTGAGGGGGAGGACTAACACAGAATAGTCACACGAGAGAATGGAAAAGCTGACTGTATACGGGGGATTTAGGGGGTGGTGTAATCTGAATTCAGAACATATATATAATATAATAGTATGAGCATGAGATTCGACCAGAAGCACTTATACATTATAGAATTCTAGAAACTCTCTCTTTAGAAATGCAAATATCTGTGGTTGATGGAAGACTTACCGTCGGGTTTCCCAAACCCGTGTTTGAGTGTAGTTAATGAAAAGATTGTACTTAGTTCAAAATTAATTTACATTCAATTATTATAAAAGTGTCTGATCAAAATAAAAACAATACAAATAAACTTTGAACAATATTTTAATTCTAATCAAAAAGTGTAATATCACATTTCCAAAAATGACAGACTATACCTTTTGTCATGTAGTTTAAATTCAGTTTCTGATTTTAGTGCCCATGTAATCTAACACTGGCAGTTTATTGAAATACAAAAACATACAATATATGTCAATAACTTACCAGAAAAGAACACAGTGATGAAGAGGAGCATTGTCACGTTTTGCATCATGGTGGTGTTAAATGAGACTAATGTTTTCGGATGAAAAACTCATGAAGTGGCATCATTTCCTGTCTCTGCATATAAATGAGCACTAAAGACAGAAGAGAGAGTTAAAACACTGACAAGAATTCACAGAAAACTAACATTTTTACATGTGTATAAAAAGTATAAAGGAGCACAATATACGTGGAATCAGAAGAAATAATTATGATTATATAATGACAATAATTAAAATGTACGCATTATATTTCTGTATTAAAATGCACCACAGTAGTATCGTCCTCGTCATTGACACTCGCTGTGAACTGCTGCCATCTGCTGGACATAAGACCGAGAGGCGAAACACGTTTTGTTCAAGTATTTGAAATATTTACACTATTATTGTCGACAAGAGGTCACGAATACTCGATGAACTTTTTGTGGCGGTCACAATACATTATATAGAGTTACTGTATGTATAAATGACAATAAACCTGATTAGATTTGATGTAAAGTATTGTCTAGACTTTCGCTAAAATGTTAACAATTGTGAAACGAAACAATAAAAACAGGGTAACATTAGAAATACGTAAATTTAAGCCTATACGACGTTTTGAGAAATAACAAACTTTTTGACTTCAGGCCAAGTCAAGTTCAGCCGGAAGTAGTGTTCGCGTTTAGCTCTTATAGCTCCGCCCACAGACGTCTCAGGTAACGCGATACTACCGTAAGGTGTTGCTCTTAAAATCACTTCTAAACGATCAAGTCACTTTTTTATATTTACTTCTGCTCGTTCATTTCCGGGCGTTTTCCTGAACAGAACAAGATCTTTGAAATGTCCACGTTATAGCGCAACATCCCCATTTAAACGAGGAAAAGAGTGAAACAAACATGAGGGAGAAGAAGATTTCACTTCTATTTTTCATTACATGTCTCAGTTTTGTTGCAGGTAGGTCACGAAGGTTTTTAATTGTGTGTCGGGGATGTAAATAATAATGAATAAAAGGGTCAGATGCACTGTGTGTGTTACTTTGATCTGATCGAAATGGCACCTGTTAATCGTGAAAAGGTTCATCTAAGTTTATGTTTGTTATACTGGATTACGATTTGAAGAGATATATATATATCACAGTGACTTTAACCGGAAGTCACAAAACCGTCTGTCTGTATATGTGTGTATAAGTGTGCAGATATTAGCTTTATTGCCATTAATTTATGCAAAAAATATATATACACACACATTAACATTTTATATTTAGTATGTTTCAGTTTAAAGAGTTTAACAGTTTATCCGTTTAAATTTGGAACTTTTAATACTGTTCAGTTTCTTTTTCTGGCCGTCAAGATATGACCAGCCATGTTCTTAAAGTTCAAGGTTCTTACCTACATGTCATCCATGGAAACTTAAGACATACTCACACAGACTAAAAAAAAGATTATAATAACACACAAAAAACAATATAATACAAACATTAGAGAATAATAATAGAACAGTTGTCACCAACCCTGCTCCTGGAGATCGACCGTCCTGAAGATTTCAGCTCTAACCCCAAACAAACACACCTGAACTATCTAATCAAGGTGTTCAGGTTTGCTTGATGATTACAGACAGGTGTGCTGAAGCTACAGTCTGCAGGACGCTCGATCTCCAGGAGCAGGGTTGGTGACCACTGTAATAGAATATACAGATATAATAAAAGAGGATTAAAGAATAAAGCAGCTTATGAATTAAAGAAAAAAAAACTTGTGATATTCAAACAAACGATTTTTACATTTATTAAAACTGTTGGTATTTTTCCTTTGTCTCTGTAGATTTGGTCGTTTGCAGTGACTTTGGAGAGAGTGGACAAGAGATCACACTGAAGCCCAATATTCGGGGGAAACCTCAGGAAATACTGTGGAAACACAACGGCCGCATGATTGTGGAATATGATGAGAGTGAAATGATGGTGTATGGATCATTTAAAGGCCGTGTAGTTCTTGATTTTGAAACAGGACAGCTCACAGTAAGAAATTTAAACATCCATGACAGTGGTCAGTTTCAGTCTGATATTCTGATCAATGGAAAGATTCAATCCTTCGGACAAAATGTGACGGTTTTGGGTGAGTGTTCTACTGCTTACACGCTTACACATTCAAAATACATCAGTCTGCTGTTATCAAGTCTTAAAAAGTATGAGACAAATTCAATATCAGTTCATCATGCACAGTATTTTGGAGCTGACACAATGCAAAAGTGGCAGTCGTGTTAATGGCAATAAAATAATATATATATAATGTATAATAAAAATAACACATATTATATTTACTATATTTCACTCTCTGACTTTGAATCTTAGATCTTCTGTCAGAGCCCAAAGTGACGTGTGACGTGGACCAGACTTTAAAAACATTGCTGTGTTCAGTGGAATCTCAGACTCAGACGAGCTATGAATGGAACGGGCCGAATCTGGCGGGCCAGCAGGGTCCAATACTTCTTGTTGGTAACGATGAAGTTAATGTGGACTCAGTGTACACCTGTACTGTAAAGAATCAAGTGAAGAGCAGGAGTTCAAACTTCTCCCTCGCAGACTGTCACTCAGGTTTCATCTTTCATATAACAACAGAATATCTTCAGTTATGAAAATCTCCTGCATGTTCTCACGTTGTGGTTTGACCGTCATGATGTTTTTGTCTGCAGGCAGATTAAGGGCAGTGGTTCTCGCTCCGGTCTTGACAATAACCATTTTTGTCATTGTTTTTCTGCTCATTTTGCTCGCATTGTTCATCATCAGACATAAAAATAAGACGCGTAAGTGCCATGAAAATGTGCATGTTTCTGCATTACTTTGACACCCTTTTTATCACAAAAGTCATATTAACGATATTTTTTCATGTACATGGATGAGAAGGAAGAAGATCTGTCAAAATTGACCTTGAAAATGGTAAGATGTGTTTAAATATCCTCAAAGCTCATATTTACATTGAGAGGAATGTTTGTTCTTTTTGTATCATCATATATTGCCATTTGATAAGGTCTAGATGTTAGATGACAAGACCAGCAATATTAAGTCTGGTCTGCACAACAACTTTTACTGACTTCACACAACAGACATAAAGAGACGTCTGACTGACACAAACACTTCCCTTCAAAGTTTAGTGTCACATCACTTAATGTTGAGAACCTTTGCTCTGAAGTCAAACATCTTAATGTAAAATATGAATTTAATTTGTTTTTTTCATTACAAAAAATGTGTAAGAATAATAATAAATACTGAAAAATAATTTGAAATGGAGGATTTGATGAGATTTAGATTGAATGTGCACTCACTGTATTTAAAACCATCTCAGTGTGACGCCTGAAGAAACTGCTTAAAAAAAGGACTTTTGTGAAACTTAATTTATGAAAATAATGTTTTCTTTTCAAACGTAGGTGAACACCTTCTGCCAACTTTCTCAAAAGAGGCTATGGCAGGTAACAAACTGATTATTATCATTCATTTTGTTATTAGTTGTTGTTGATAAATGGGTCGTAAAGATCTTTGAGTGGTCTTTGTTTCAGGTTCATCAGATGCCACGCTCCCGTGTCACACCAGACTAACATCTCCAAAAGAATCCATCACTGGCAGAAACTGGGATGAAATTTACCAGGATACCACTGATATGAATAAAGAAACGCATGTAAAAGAGAAAAAGCATTTACAGGAGAAACATGGAAACAGATCCACTCACATACCGAGTGAGAAAGTGATTATTTATCACAGAGCAGAGTGTCAAAATAAAATTAAAGAACTAGACAAAGATGACAACCACCCACATTCACCTGAAGCAGAAGAAATGATTAAGATCTCACCTGAGGAAACAGAGAAATCTTCACAAGATGAGTTCATGGATTTGTCTGAGAAAGAGGAGGAGAAACAGGGATGCCCGATACCTGTGGAGAAAAAAGAAAAGGACGAAGTGGCACCAGAACATCAGAAGCAGAAAGCTGAAGATGTGACTCATAATGATGATGAGCAAACAGCAGAAGAGCAGAAAACAGAGGAGAGAACAGACAAAGACCAAAGAACAGAAGAAAAGCAGATGGAAAAATGCAGAACAGAAGAAGAGCAGAGTACAGAGGAAGACCAGAGAACAGGAGAAAGAAAAGAACCGCTGAAAAAAGAAGAGCAGAAAACAGTAGAAGCCCAAAGAACAGAAGAGGTCAAAGAAGAGCAGAAAACAGAGGAGAGAAAAGAAAAGCAGAACGAGGAACAGAAAACGGAGGAGAGAAAAGAAGAGCTAAAAACAGAGGAAGGAACAGAACAAGACAAAAGAACAGAAGAGGAAAAAGAAGAGCTGAAAACAGTAGAAGTCCAAAAAACAGAAGAGCAGAAAACAGAGGAGAGAAAAGAAAAGCAGAACGAGGAACAGAAAACGGAGGAGAGAAAAGAAGAGCTAAAAACAGAGGAAGGAACAGAACAAGACAAAAGAACAGAAGAGGAAAAAGAAGAGCTGAAAACAGTAGAAGTCCAAAGAACAGAAGAGATCAAAGAAGAGCAGAAAACAGAGGAGAGAAAAGAAGAGCAGAACGAGGAACAGAAAACGGAGGAGAGAAAAGAAGAGCTAAAAACAGAGGAAGGAACAGAACAAGACAAAAGAACAGAAGAGGAAAAAGAAGAGCTGAAAACAGTAGAAGCCCAAAGAACAGAAGAGATCAAACAAGAGCTGAAAACAGAGGAAGCTCAAAGAACAGTAGGGAGAAAAGAAGGGCTGAAAACAGTGGACGATCAAAGAACAGAAGAGAGAAAAGAAGACCTTAAAACAGAGGAGGGAACAGAACAAGACAAAAGAACAGAAGAGAGGAAAGAAGACCTGAAAACAGAGGAGGGAACAAAACAAGACAAAAGAACAGAAGAGAGAAAAGAAGAGATGAAAACAGAGGAAGATCAAAGAACAGAACATAGAAAAGAACCGCTGAAAGCAGAGGAGAGAACTGAAAAAGATCTGAAAACAGAGGAAAATAAAAATACAGAAGATAGAAAAGAAGAGCTGAAAACAGAGGAGCGAAAAGAAGAGCAGAAAAAGAAGGAGAGAAAAGAAGAGCTGAAAACAGATGAGAGAACAGAAGAAGACCAGAGAACTGAAGAGGGAAAAGAAGAGCTGAAAACAGAGGAAGATCAAAGAACAGAAGAGAGAAAAGAAGAGCTGAAAACAGAGGACAGAAAAGAAGAGCATAAAACAAAGGAGAGAACAGAAGAAGAGCAGAAAACAGAGGAGAGGAAAGAAGAGCTGAATGAAGAGCATAAAACAGAGGAGAGAACAGAAGAAGACCAGAGAACTGAAGAGAGAAAAGAAGAGCATAAAACAGAGGAGAGAACAGAAGAAGAGCATAAAACAGAGGAGAGAACAGAAGAAGAGCAGAGAAAAATAGAGAAAAATGAAGAGCTGAATGAAGAGCATAAAACAGAGGAGAGAACAGAAGAAGAGCAGAGAAAAATAGAGAAAAATGAAGAGCTGAATGAAGAGCATAAAACAGAGGAGAGAACAGATGAAGAGCAAAAAACTGAAGAGAGAAAAGAAGAGCATAAAACAGAGGAGAGAACAGAAGAAGAGCAGAGAACAGTAGAGAGAAAAGAAGAGCTGAATGAAGAGCATAGAACAGAAGAGAGAAAAGAAGGGCTGAAAACAGAGGAAGGCCAAAGAACAGAAGAGAGAAAAGGAGAGTGTAAAACAGAGGACAGAAAAGAAGAGTATAAAACAGAGGAGAGAACAGAAGAAGAGCAGAAAACAGAGGAGAGGAAAGAAAAGCTGAATGAAGAGCATAAAACAGAGGAGAGAACAGAAGTCCAGAGAAAAGAAGAGCTGAATGAAGAGCATAGAACAGAAGAGAGAACAGAAGACCAAAGAAAAGAAGAGAGAAAAGAAGAGCTGAATGAAGAGCAGAAAACAGAAGAGAGAAAAGAAGGGCTGAAAACAGAGGACAGAAAAGAAGAGCATAAAACAAAGGAGAGAACAGAAGAAGAGCAGAAAACAGAGGAGAGGAAAGAAGAGCTGAATGAAGAGCATAAAACAGAGGAGAGAACAGAAGACCAGAGAAAAGAAGAGCTGAATGAAGAGCAGAAAACAGAAGAGAGAAAAGAAGGGCTGAAAACAGAGGACAGAAAAGAAGAGCATAAAACAAAGGAGAGAACAGAAGAAGAGCAGAAAACAGAGGAGAGGAAAGAAGAGCTGAATGAAGAGCATAAAACAGAGGAGAGAAAAGAAGGGCTGAAAACAGAGGACAGAAAAGAAGAGCATAAAACAAAAGAGAGAACAGAAGAAGAGCAGAAAACAGAGGAGAGGAAAGAAGAGCTGAATGAAGAGCATAAAACAGAGGAGAGAACAGAAGACCAGAGAAAAGAAGAGCTGAATGAAGAGCATAAAACAGAGGAGAGAACAGAAGAGAGGAAAGAAGAGCATAGAACAGAAGAGAGAACAGAAGACCAAAGAAAAGAAGAGAGAAAAGAAGAGCTGAATGAAGAGCAGAAAACAGAAGAGAGAAAAGAAGGGCTGAAAACAGAGGACAGAAAAGAAGAGCATAAAACAAAGCAGAGAACAGAAGAAGAGCAGAAAACAGAGGAGAGGAAAGAAGAGCTGAATGAAGAGCATAAAACAGAGGAGAGAACCAAAAAAGAGCAGAAAACAGAGGAGAGGAAAGAAGAGCTGAATGAAGAGCATAAAACAGAGGAGAGAACGGAAGAAGAGCAGAAAACAGAAGAGAGGAAAGAAGAGCAGAGAACAGAAGAAGAAAGCCATGAAGGTCTGAAGAAACCTTCCTTTATAAAGTGTTAAAGATGTATTTAAATGAAAGTGGCTGTAATCACTTTTCTTCATTGAATGTGTTTTGACATGAACTAAATGTCTGTTGTTGTTGATGTGTAGGTGAACCTCAGAGTTCAGGTTTGGACTCTTGAGCTTCTGTCAGGTAACTTTCATCAGACACCTGCAACTCTTTAACTGCTGGAAACATATTTTCTGTATACTCACTTATTTTAGTTCTACACTCATTTTCAGTTGGTTAATGAGGATTCTTGACATATTCTTATTGTTCCACATCAGATGGAGATCGTCTAAAGTGTCATCTGCTGTTTCAAATGATGATGATGATGACGAGAGCACATCAAGTGACAAAGATGGTGCTGTAAACACAGCAGAAGAAAGTGAAGGACTTCAAAGACCGGAGGTGAAGGAAAACAGAACGGATGTAAATAAGGATGAACAATCCGCAGAAGAACCTCATGCCAGTGTGCCAATCATACCATCAGAATCAAAAGATGAAACAAATGTAAACATTCATCAAACTGAACCTCACAGCACAGAGAACTCTGATTGGCCGTGTCTCACTGATGCTTTGAGTGAACAGAGCGAAGGCCTCGACACATCACACATGCACTTTTGTCTCTCACAAGATGTGGAGGAAGATGATAGTTTGGAGATGAAGCGACAAGATACTGAAGACAGAAAAGAAACACACAACAGATGATCACAATCACAACACTTCTCAATGAGATGAACATAATTTACAGTAAACAACACTGATACAACATTTATTGACATGTTACAAAATACAAATACACTTCTTTATTGTATATTCTGGTTAACAGATACGTGTTGAAACTATAACATTAACTAAAATGAATATTTGCTGTGAAAGGATTATTCATTGTTAAGTCATGTACAGTTAAGAAATGTTAAAAAAGCCTTTTTGGAATGCCATTTTAATTATAAAATAAATATAAAACCTGAAAAATATATAGAAACAAGTCATTGATTAAATCATGCAAACATCTACAGTAGAGATTTAATGATGACAATGCAAAGACATCTGTTGTGTAACATACAAACGCTGGGAAATACACTTGAAGTGTAATCCAGAAGTATCATTTTTTTATTTTAGTAATACTGCTTTATCAGAAAACTATGGAAGCCCGTTTCCACCGGGGTTGAGAATTTTTTTCAGATTTAAAAGAGATTAGTTTCACATTATTTTGAGATACTTAGATCCTTATTGTGAGAAAGTTTCTCATCATTATTTTGAGATACTTAAACAATAATGACTTTTAAATCTAAAAAAAATTCCCAACCCGAAACAGTATTCCATAGATGCCACATCCTATTGTATAACAAATATATTCCACATGCATCAACAAGAGAAGAAAAAGATCAAACATAAAAGTAATAAAATCATATTAGAGTCATCTTTGAAGTTTCATAAAACCCATCAGTAAAACCTTCACCTGTGGTTGTGGTCAAGAAATCACGATTATTGAATCAGATTAGTTTAGATTATTTTTTGCACAGTGTAAAATATATAAATATATTTGAGTAAAAAAAAAAAGAAAGTACAACAAAATTGTACCGGGAGAGGCAAAAAATCCCAAATTTGCATCTGAAGCCTCCACCTAAGTATAACAAAATAAAGATAAAATATAGCCTAATTACATAATATAATCCCATCAAAACCCCCAAAACAATATTCACCAGAAAACAAAACAAACCAAAAAACAATAAAAATGTACAAAACTACATATTACAGTTTCATATTTATTCATATTTAAACTGCTGTTTTATGGCGGAGTTGACAATATCCCTTTAAAATTGTTCAGTTGTGTAATATCTCCCATCAAAAGTATTACACAGATCAGTCGTTCAGTTGTGTGTGATGTTACCTGTGAAACATTAACCTGTTGTGGGTGGAGCCTTCAGGAATGAAAGTAAAACTCAGAAAGTAAAATGGTTTTGCTTCAGAAAGTCTCGTCTATTTTATTCTGTTTAACTCTAACAAAATTCGGTAAGTCGTGTTATTTATCATTGTCTTATATTGTTCATTATTATAGACATATTTGATACAGAATATATTTAATTTAACATGAATTAAGATCAAAGGCGTTCAGACAGACGAGAACAGGTTTACAGTATATCAGGAAATGGACAACAGACTGTATAAAAGACTGTAGGATTAAGGTTTTAATTTAAGGATTAAAACACAAGTTGTCATATAATTAAAGTACACATTTGACTTCTCATTCTTGATGATTCTTCCTTCATGCACTGTCAGTCGTGTTGTTATATTTCACTCTCTGATTTAACACTTGTGTCCAAATGATCCCAGAATGAATGAATTGATTAATTGTTGATGTTTTTAATGTTTCTCAGGTCTCATCAGTTGTGTCCTGTATGTTGAGAGTGGAACAAGTCTGAGTTTAGATCCAGGTATGAAAGGAACACCCGAAGACATTTTGTGGACATTCAATGAAAACAAAGTGGCTGAACGGGATCTCAGTGACTTTCAAGAATATGGTCAATTTATAAAGAGAACAGAGATCGAATTTACTTCTGGACGTCTCAGAGTTCATCGGATGACCAGAGATGACAGCGGATTTTACAGAGTTATGATTCAGATCAATGGAAAGTTACAGTATTATGAAGAAGATGTTGAAGTCATTGGTGAGTGTCATTGGTTATGACTGTTGTTGCTTTGTTTTGATTTGTGTTGGATAAACAGTGTGATCGTTCTTGGTCAAGCAAGAAATGATTTAATGAAATGATCATTCAATTATTTAAGAACACCCCAAACACAACATTTGTGATCCTGGACAACAAAACAAGCCTAAAGTATAAATTGAGATTTTTACATCACGAGAAAGCTGAATGAATATCTTTTCATTGGTGTTTGGTGTGTTAGGATATGACAATATTTGGCCGAGATACAACTATATAAAACTCTGGAATCTGAGGGTGCAAAAAATCGAAAATCGCCTTTAAAGTTGTTCAAATGAAGTCTTTGGCACAGCATATTACTCACAAAAATAATGATTGGATATATTTACATTTAGTCATTTTGCAGACGCTTTTATACATATAGCATACGCAATTATTTATGATAAGAAATGTACAAAATATCTTCATGGAACATGATCATTATCTAATATCTAATATCTAATCTAATATAATATTCCTAAAATGTTTCCGTGCCACTTCCAGGATCAGCTCTTCTAATGCAACAGAATGCTCATGAAAACTATTAATCCTTTTGACTTATTGTTAGTTTTATAAAACTTCGATGGAAAATGACAATATCTCTTTTTATAGTCTAAAGAACCTTGTTCAATGTAAGAAATAATTGAAGACGGGTCGTTCAGTTACGGGTGTGCATTAACTTTCGAATAATTGAACGGACCGGAGTCAATAATTCCGCGTATACCACGGATGAACCCACATGATATTGTTCGAGTGTTTCATTTCAATCTTTATCATGTTATAGTTTTTTAATGCTGTTGATGATAGAACTGATGCGCATCTCACGGACTCGGAAGCTTGAGCCTCGGTGTGTGTGCGCGTGCGTGTGAGCGAGAGACCGCGCGCACACTCGCGTGTTTCTTTCAAAATATATTTGTTATCATTAATAAGCAACATGAAGAGGAAAACAAACCAGTTGGCTGTGTGAATTAAAATATTTTCTTCTTCTATTTAGTTAATTTAATGTATTTCGATATTGTTTTTGAAACGCTTTGTTTATTGAAACGAAACTGTGGACGCGTTTCCATGAGCAGTAGAGTTTGAGATTGAAGCATTCAACAGCCCCGTGGTATAAGTGTATATATACAATGACAATATAATCATTTCTTTAAGAGTTTGTTTAAAAATGATATATCTCAGTTAAAGAAATCCAAAATCATGTTTTTTAATATGTGATGATATTTCTTGAGTTATTATGTCATTAAACCGACTGCTGTTTGATTAATATTAATTGGAATGTACAAATAAAAACATGATTTAGGAAATAAACTCTTCATTTGTGGCAACATTGATGGTGTTTCTCTTCAGACGGTGTGCCAGAGCCGCAGGTGACGTGTGAACTGAACAGCTCTTCACAATCCAGACACTTATTGTGTTCAGTGACAGATGAGATTAATGTTATGTACACATGGACCGGACCAGATGGGCTTCAGTCCGGTCGAACACTTGAGATTGATGAAGATGAGCCGTCTGAATCTCTTTATATCTGCACAGTCAAAAATCCTGTGAGCCAAAAAAACAACAGCATCATTCTGAAAGACTGCAGCACAGGTGTGACGCCTCACATACACAACATCGAAATAACACAAAACAATCAGTCTGTGTATCATGATTATTGTTCTGTTCTTAGGATCAGATGGATTAAACCTTCCTCTCATCATTATTCCTCCGGTGATCATGATTGTCGGAGCATCATTTGGCATGATCTTGATTGTCGGAGCATCAGCTCTGATCATTTATTTAAAATGCTGGAGAAACAAACGTAAGACATGCAAAGATTCTTATGAGTTCAAAATCCATCTGACTGTATTATATCTTTCTATGAATAATAATAAATACATTGTTTTTTTTGCAATCAGGTAAACAGATGCCTCCAGGTAACTGCTGAGTCCTTCTCTGTTGTCTTTGTGTGAATCTAGCTTTTGATTTCTGACTGTTCTGTATGGTGTTCACACATTATACATCCTCTTATGTGTCTGTTCTTCAGAAGGCACAGAAGGCATGAGACTTTTGGATTCGCCAGGAAAACAGAATCTAGGTACGTTAAGGTTAAATTTTACATATTAACAAACCTAAAGTTCATTCATGACAAAAGACTGCCAGCTCAACACAACAGCTCTTCAGTCCTTTATGAAGAATACATATGAATAGAAGATTTGTGTATCATCATCGGGGCTCTATTTGAAAATGCTTGTATGATGAAAGACAGATGATGGCCAGAAGCTTGTGTACAGTCCTTAACATATTTCTTAAACATCTGAATGATTGAAGTGGTGGAAAACAACCGATGTTCCATCTTTGCAGAATCCCATAGGATTCTCTGATGCATATTACTGCTCATGCGTATATGGGAAAATTATGTAATTGATCAAAAGAATACAGGAAATATGAAAGAGAATGTCGTATACTTGCCTTTATCATATGAATGTTCATCCAGAGACTGAAGAACACATTTATAAATCATTGATGTTCTTCAGTGCCTCCAGATTCAAAAGTAGAGACGTCTCTACACCTCCTCACTGATGTCTTTGGTTTCAAGGAAAACATTTCACATTCTTTATAATTTTTTTATCTTTTACATTTGTTGATTTACTTTCCAATTTTTGGAGCAGATGAGAAGCAGAGTTGCAGAGATGATCATGAAGATCTGTGTGAGCACAACAATGAAGGAGAAATCATGAGAAGTCAAGATTCTGATGGAAACACTGATGAAAACATCTCAGAGCAAAATAAAGACGTTCAGTCTGAGTCTGAGCAGATTCATGAATCAGGTGGGAATAAACAACATGTGTAGTGTTTGTTTGGTGTTATACTGTAATATAATCATAAAGAGTTCTTCAGTGATGTAAAATCATCACTTCACCTCCTCATAGATGCTCATGATGAAGATCAAAACAGAGTTCAGCAAGTGCATGAAGATGAAGGAACACTGAAGAATGAAGGAGCAGGTGTGATGATCCAGGAGACTAAATCAAACACTGATGAAAACATCTCAGAGGAAAATAAAGACATTCAGTCTGAGCAGATTCATAGATCAGGTGAGAATAAACAACAACGTTTAGTGTTTGTTTGATGTTTTACTGTAATATAAAACAGCAAGAGTTCCTCAGTGATGTAAAATCATCTCTTCACCTCCTCTTAGATGTTCATGATGAAGATCAAAACAGAGTTCAGCGAGTACAGGAAGATGAAGGAACACTGAACAATGAAGGAGCAGGTGTGATGATCCAGGAGACTAAATCAAACACTGATGAAAACATCTCAGAGCAAAATAAAGACGTTCAGTCTGAGTCTGAGGAGATTCATGAATCAGGTGAGAATAAACAACACGTTTAGTGTTTGTTTGGTGTTATAATGTAATTTGACCATTAAGAGTTCTTCAGTGATGTAAAATCATCTCTTCACCTCCTCATAGATGTTCATGATGAAGATCAAAACAGAGTTCAGCGAGTGCATGAAGATGAAGGAACACTGAAGAATGAAGGAGCAGGTGTGATGATCCAGGAGACTAAATCAAACACTGATGAAAACATCTCAGAGCAAAATAAAGATGACATTCAGTCTGAGTCTGAGCAGATTCATGAATCAGGTGAGAAAATGTTTTGAACTTGCAAATGTCAAATTTGCATGGATGCTTCAGTGTCACCACATTGAAACGTACAAACATCCCAGTGTGGCTTTAATCTAAAACCAGGAACAAATACAGTAACTGTGAAAAGTTACTGTGTAATGTCACAGTTTGGGTTTGAGTGGTCTTTTATATGTCAATCATGTAAACATGTGTTTTCTCTCATGATGTCCATGATTATGAATGTATAATGAGATTATAAATTGATGAAACATTACTGACACTCACTATTGCTGCACAGAAAACAGTAAAGAAGCGAAGGAGGAAGATCTGAAAATGAGTTCTGACGGAAGAGAATCTGTGGATACAAATGAACAAACAGACAGTATAAATAAAGACAGCCAATCAGAAAACTGTTCAGAGGAACACAGTAAACATCAAGAGGCGAATGAAAGAAACTTCCCGGATCAATCTGAGTACCCTCATGATTCTGGTGAGTATATATATACTTTTATTTTTAAGACTTTTTCAAGTCGTAAAGTGTATGTGTCATTTAAATGAATGTAAATCTTATGCAAACATCACGTTAACAATAAACAATAACTGAACACCCTAGCAACCACTCAAGTAGCTTAGCAACCACAAAGCCACATCCCAGCAATGATTCCAGGCATTTAGCTGTTATTTGCTTTGCCTTTGGGATTTATTCAAATACTTACATTTAATGTATTAGTAGATGAAGACAGAAAGGAGATCATGAGTGAACGCAGAGAGGACTTAACAGAGGAAGAGGAAGGAAACACAGACGAAGGTGCAGATGAGAACATTCCTGAGAACAGTGAAGATGCGTCTTCAACCACCAGCAGTGATTCAGGTGACTGACGCATGAACATCTGTGTTGTGTTTGTGGATGATAACTCATTTCTGGTACATTATCATATTTTTGTGCAGACAGAAGTATGTGTTTACTTCCATCCATGGTGCCATGCGCTCCTCCACCTCGCTCTTTTTAATTATGATGATTTAAGAACATTTTGTTTTTATGCTTTTTGAAACCAGCCAAGATGTTTTGGCGACAGGGCTTTATTACACATAGTTTCCAACAAAATCCATTGATCGAAGGATGATATTTCAATTGATTCAAAGTTTTGAGTAACATCAAAATCTGTCACTTCATTTGACCAACTGGAACTGTTTATATGAAAGATGACACAGAAAGTCTAATTGTACTTATTTCCATCATCAGGACAACAAAAGCCATGTGTGAAGAAGAGGGTGATGGATATTGAGAGAGGGGTCTTTAAACACAAATCCTAACCAACAGACATGAGAAACATTCCTTCAGATGTGTACGAGTGATTATTATGAGCAGTCTTCACTCAGAGCAACAAGTGTGTTTACATGAATAGTGTTACTGTGGTTATGTACGTGTGACGTGTAAGGTCATGTAAACGCGTAAAACCCATTTATTTATCAGGTTTTCTCTCAGTTTTGTTTGTATGCCCATGTCCCAAACGGAAGTAATTGTTAAATATATATAGTATAAAGTTTAAAAGTCCTCTCTGGAATCATGCAGTTGATGTAGAAACGTCAAAATGAAGAACTATTGTTGCATATGCAGATACTGCGGACATGAGAAGAGATAAATAAATGCATCTTCTGATCGTTTTCCCGCTGCATTTTAAATGACTAAACAGACTATCGACGGTGATGTCACTGCACGCCAGAAACCCGGCAAGTTTCAAACTTCCATGTAAACGCGGTTTTCACGTATAGCCGGTTTATTACTATGCATGTAAACATGTGAAAACAGGTTTCTTTATAAATGTTATTCTGATAGATATCCATTTATTTTGTGCAAGTAAAAGCACTAATTAAGTCTGTGTTTTGGTTTCTATTGACAGATTCTATCATCAATGTATTGCCGTGATAAAGAGAAGCGAGCAAACATCACAAAGTCAGAAGAACTAACGTCAAAGACATCAGGTCAACTCACACATGTGGTGCTCAGAAACATGTTTTTTACAGAAGGTGCTACAGTACACTATATGATGACAAAGACGTTCAAATCAGAGTAACAGATCGAACATTTCATGGTGATGTTCACATGTGAAAATGGTTTCCAGATACTTGTGAACAACACAATGATAAAAAGATCTAAACTTGAATGAAATCACACCGTTCGGGAGAACATTTGTATTTATATTATTCTAATGTTAAGATAATTGTCAGATGTTGTTTTTGTATATAAAAGATGTTATACATGAAATAAATGAAGGACGATAAAAATGTCACGTAGTGAAAATTCCTCTTGTATCTTTCCACCATACTTCCAGTGCTCACCGCATGATGTGAGTAAAAGAAAAAGTGATTTATGGAACAGAACACAAAGCCAATAACACTTTAACATCACAATCTCTTAAAAACACTCAGTAAATGAGGCCCAGTGTGATATTTACACTTTTAGTGTTGAACATTCATACAGACCACACAACACATTTCAGTCATCTTAAAGAAATCTTTTCTTCATGTCGTGGCATTCTTAACTCACATCACTTTTCTTCTTCAGAAGACAAACAGTAATGCTGAATACAGTACTCTTGTGTGACGAAGGGCCGGTTTCACAGACAAGGCTTGAGACTAAAAGGATGGTTTAAGCTGTCTGAACTGAAAATAACTTAACCTGACAAATACATTTACGTGTTTGGCAGAAGCTTTCATTCAAGGCGACTTGCATTGCATTATACTATACTGTTTTTTCCAGTATGTGTAATCCTTGGTATTGAACCCATGACCTTAGTGTTGCTGATGCCCTGATCTAACCACCGAGCAGCAGGACAGACATCAGTCACATTGTTTTGTGTCCAGATGCACTTCAAGTTGTATAAACTTTGCTGCTAAATTCAGACTGTGTCAGTGGGTCTTAACAACTGGTCTCACAGACTAGCAATTATCTAGCACCAATCAGTCTTACTTTTCACATTTCAATTAGACCAATCTACCTTTTTATGTTACTGACTTTAAGAAGTTATGACGTCTTGATGAAACAAAAGAGATGACTGACTTGTAAGAATAGTCTGAGTGTTTTTTCTAATGCATTTTTATATAAAGTGACTTAGTCTATTTAACTGAGACACAGTGATGGCTTTATCTCAGCCTTGTATGTGAAATCAGGACATAATCTTTTGGCATTACACTGAAGCCACCCAACTGGACTTTCATTAAATGATCCTCTTCTGGGATTTTAAAAAGAAAACAGTAATGGGTGTTTGGAACACACGTGTGAATAAAGACTTAAGATTGTTGACATAACTAATATCTTAGTTTAAGAAAATACTTTTAACACAACTGAGCCTGTTTGTATATTTATGGAAGCTTATTGTAAATTAGAACAATATTTTTGTTGTTGTAGAGAATTTAGGATTTCTTCTATTTCAGTCTGTACTTTTATTTATTTTTGCTTTGCTATAGTTTTTGCATTTATTTATATATTTTTACACCGTTTCTGGGTTTTAACGAGCTGTTTTCTATCTCTCCGGGTTAGTTTTCGTTTTCGTTTTCTAATATTAATCTTTATTATTGTCTCTTGACCAGTAGAGGTCAGTGTTTGAACATCTACGGATCTCCAGTAACTCAATGAAAGACAAGAAATGTTCTGAGGAAGATGACAGTAAGTCACAGATGATGATGATACATGTGATGTTATGTCTTTGCTGTTCATAAATATCTGAATGTCGTTTGAATTGCCGACAGGGATAACTGGAGTTTGTGAGTAAATTTTAATTGGAGAATATGTTCATGTAAGGCTCACCTTTGTCTCAGATGTTTTTTTCTGAAACCAGTGTGTGAGGTTATAGTTGACCGAGCTATGAAGTGAATGTGAAATGTGCAGCTCAGATTATTCAGGATCATGTTTGTGTTCATCTGAGGACGTGTGTGAGTTTATATCGAGATCTTTGATGTTTCACGTGAGATTAGGTTGGCTCATAATTTGTATGTCGAGCAGTAACGTTGCTTTATGTTCTGTGTGTTCAGTATCAACACAAATGAAGCAGGAATTACTTCAACACATGACATCAATCGTGCTGTTTTTAGTCATCAAAGCAGTGAGAGATTGCTGTTGAAATAAACCTCCAACAGTCCAAACCAATTATGAGGAAGTCTAATGTCTCGTATCTTCAACAAGACAAAATAAAGTGTGGATAAAGCCTATCAGATTTCCCCAGAGAGACGACGGCAATATTCTTCTATTGAATTATCTGCAGGAGTCAGTAAACGTATAGGCAGTAATGTGGAAAACGTCTTGACCTCATGAAGCAGTCGATGTCACGCCACTGAAACATTGAGATGTTTCTTCTCTCTGTGTGCTCGTGACCTCTGAGGAACATGAGGAGAAACCCACCGGCTCATTATCTGACAACAGCAGCTACAAAAACACTCCAGAGACTGAAGCCTTTAAATCTCATCATTTCTCTTTTATTCAAATAAGATGATTTTCAACTTTAACTAATTCAGATCAAACTTCATCTCCGAAGAGATTTCTCAGTTGTGTGTTCATCAACTTATTCTCAGATGTTTCTCTCAGAAGAAATGAAAATCAAACGAGAGTGTTTTCGGAGATGTCAAATGAACGTGATGAGAAATGTTTGAGTTCAATAATAATTTTGACTTTTGATTGCAGATGAGATCAATCTGAGTTCAGTTTGTGAACTCTTGAAAAATGTCTCGTTAAGTGACAAAATGTGTTTTTTTTCTTCAAGGAATACAGATACTTTTAATCTCAAGTCAAATTTAAAACCTGAAATGAAGATATAATCATTTTATCCTGAATATATTTATATATATATATGTGCTGAGGCAATAACAGAATTATCAACATAACGACAGAAAGGATTGTTCTGGATCACATGAAATAAGTCATCTCTCAATGTTCTGTGTTAAATCTGGATTCACTCCACTAGAAAACTCATCGGGTGAATGTGTGCTTCCAGAAAAGCTCTGGATGATCGACTCGAGTTATTTAAATTGCCTTCCAGAGGCCGAGACCTGGAATAAATATCTTCTGGCTCGGGCTCCCGGCCCACTGCTTCTCATTTATTTTTATGCGGGACGCTGGCGTGTTTCCATGGTGAAGGTAAGCCAGCAGAGGCCCGGCTCCTGAGAGCTTCACATGAATCACTGCATTTCACTTCAATAAAAGAGCACAATCGCTGCTTTCTGCTGGACTGAGAGGCTGAGACGGGGGGTATCCAGACACCCGCTCCTCGTGTCCTTCTCCTCAGACGGTATGCTGGTCTACTTCACCAGAGCTTTATTATAACCACAGGGACATCCGTTTTTTCTGAGAGGAAACTAGAAGAAAATCTCTTGAGTCACACCAGGAACATCTTGAAGAAACTGAGAGGAGCGAAAGTTTAGAAAAGCATGTTGACAAGAAGCCAAGTGACTTTGAGAAAGTGTTGAGAACATGAAGGAACTCTGAACAGAAATACTGAATCCTCATAAACAACACGAAAATAAAAATGCTCAAACATCTTCTTTTCACACCAATGTCAATATTTCTCTTTATTTCTGTTGGTCCTCGTGTTGTTTGTAGTAAATTGTGAAAAGCATTCTAGACATTTCAAACGTTTCATTGATTTTGATGGTTCACAATATTTTCGTTATATCTTATGGAAACATTCATGAATGTTTAAAATGTGCGTCTGTCATCCTGCGTTTGTGTCTTCTGAATATAAGATCTAAAATATATATTTTTTTTTTTGCAGGAACCATCATCAATGTGTGATGGTAAATGTAAGTTGTTCGGACGAGAGAGTCCTGTGCTGCTAAATTATAAATCTTTTAGAATCTTATTGAATTGATTAATTAATTTTTGCATTTGTTTGCTAAATTATAATGTTTTACACGGTTTAATGTGGCTGTGCAACAATGCGCATTACGTTCACTTTCCTAAAACCTAAATGTGAACACTGAGAGCTTCACACGTGATATTACTGTAATGATGCTCTCATGTTGACAAAACATATGAAAACTAAAACATTGTTCACACCATTGCTGTTTTTACTGCCGGCTAAATCTTATGTTTGATTCTTTTAGAATGATGGATTTCATTGAGGATTTGTGTATCGGCATCATCATCATCATCATCAGGTGGATGAGCGAGAGATGAAATAACTCAAGAGCTGGACACAGAAGATTCTGATTTATCTTCAGCTTGGTGGAGGTGAGCTGGACGTCTGTGAATCTCCTGGGTTTTATGCACCTGGATGTAATGAATGACTACAGAGATGACATCATCATGTAATTCAAACAAATGACTGATCACTTTCTAATCTGTGCTCTCCGTTTCATTGGACTCCATTCACAGTGACTGAAAGAAATACTGCACAGTAACATAAGCTTGCATCACACTAGAACATGACCTCTCTGTGTGCGTGTGTGTGATTGTGCGAGTGTGTGATTGTGCTAGTATGTGTGCGTGTGTGAATGTGTGTGTGTGATTGTGCTTGTGTGTGTGCGTGTCTGTGTGTGTGTGCGCATGTCCGCGTGTATGATTGCGCTTGTGTGTGTGTGTGTGTGTGTGTGTTTACGTGTGTGATTGTGCTTGTGTGTGTGCGTGTCTGTGTGTGTGTGCGCGTGTATGATTGCGCTTGTGTGTGTGTGTGTGTGTGTGTGTGTGTGTTTACGTGTGTGATTGTGCTTGTGTGTGTGCGTGTCTGTGTGTGTGTGCGCGTGTATGATTGCGCTCGTGTGTGTGGGTGTGTGTGTGTTTACGTGTGTGATTGTGCTTGTGTGTGTGTGTGTCTGTGTGTGTGTGTGTCAGTATAGTTCAGTATATCTGCTCTGCTGAATGTCTTTAAGTTTCGTTTGCACAGTAAATTAAATTGAATTCTGATTCCAATCATTTTGGTTTTGTGTGTTATTTGTCATATTTATCTTTGGTTATAAAGTACAGAAATACCGATGTGTTTGGTTTATTCGAATGTTTCTCTGTGCTGTAAATGTTCCTGTGTGTGTGTGTGTGTGTGTGTGTGTGTGTGTGTGTGTGTGAGATGGAAGTGATTAGTGTATGACAACAAAAGGAAGTGTTTGTGTGTTTTGTTCTGCTGTTGTTAAGGGATGAACACATCTCTACGGGCCAGTCTGGCTCATCAAAGGCCTGTTGGGTCATTTTCATTTGAAGGAGAATACAGTGAAGTTAACATCTCTGACCTGAACCCTCATGCTGCACAACACAAATGTTTTGTGTATTGTTGTGTTTCTCTAATGCAAAGTTACATCAAGTCTCTTTCCTCATCTGTCTCCAGTCCAGGATAAACATTTCATCACATTATCACCTGAAGCTTCTCATGCGGCCGTCCATACCCTCACAAACACACCTAACACACTTCAACATGTGGAACAACAATAGGTTAGTAATGAATGACAGAATTTTCACTCTTCTGTGAACGTGTGTACAGGTAGTCTCAAACTGTGCTTTTACTACAGTAATCTCAGTGTAATCATGGTATTTGTGCTCTCTCCATTGGGAAAGAGTTTTGACCCGGACATCACACACACAGTATAGTGGTGACATTTGAACCACAGCGTGACCTTGTTTCATATGGAGGTCGACTGAATTAATTGTGTAGAGTCTCCATTGAGCAAACCATCTGACCCCAGAACTCATTTAGAAAAATCAATCTCTCAATGACACACATGACTTGTGCTAATGCATCAGAGACATCAATCATCTGCTCTCATCTAGTGAAGAAAAGTTCAGTTCAGGAGACAGAATGACACACGCTGCACATCTGCAGTCCTTGTGTTCTATAGTCTCCTGATGTCTCTGAGTCTGTGTTAATACACTTTACAGTAAAACCGCTTTGCCGTTGTGTTTTCAGAAACATTGTAATAAGTGCAATAGAAATACATTTGAAGCGAAATGAAATCCATTTCTTCTGTTATATATTGATTGATGTATTAATTTGATGATCATATTGATTTACACAGTGCCGGCCCGAGCCTCTTGGGGGCCCTAAGCAGAATTTGATTTGGGGGGCCCACTCCCAGCAAGCGGAGTCACCTGATTTAAGATTATTGACACAAATGTCATGCTATAATGTTACATTATAAATGAATAGAGTGAGGTTATGTATTAATACAAAATAAATAAATAAAATACTCAATAGATACTTAAATAAAAGACTTTACTCTTTAACTTCTGAATACAAACTGTCACAAAACAAGAAATAAATAATTTGCAAATGTGCAAATGCAAATGTAAATGAAATGTGCAATCTTTTAAATAAAACCAAAATAGACAAACATTCATATAATCAAAAATAGAATGTTACAAAAAAATAGATACTTAAATAATGAAAGCAAACATAAGAACAGCAAGGGTTCAACAATGACAATTGTACAACAATGACCTTAAAATCGTTCCTTGCTAGCTTTTCTGGAGGCAAAGTCACTGATGACATCATTGTATGGTATTGCTTGGCCAACTTTGTTATTAATACTAATGAATGCAAGTCCACTTAGTCTTAGTATATTTTAACATTCACTTCAACACACATAGCAATGCTAGCGGGCATCCCTTTAACTTAGAAGGTTAAGTTCCCCTTCGGCTGTTTTCTCCAACTTAAACTGATATCTATAATCAATACGTGAAATACACCTGGAGAAATGTATATTAATAATGCGAGACATTTAACTGTTGATGGCGGGGATTTAACGTTAGCTCTGGCGATGGCTTATAAGATCACGAGTCATGGCTCGCAGCTACCTAAAGTGACGTGAGCACAATTTGTCACTAATCATGCAAACATACCTTTATCCTGCTCTTTTTTCTACTCCTCTGTCCTTTTCTCTTCTCGGCACCAGAGGGATACATCCTTTTTTGTGACATGGCTTGTCATTTATTAATTACAGTGACACGCACTTGCGCGCAGGCGCGAATTGTCAGTGCACGCGAAATGTGTCTAAGCGCAATTGCGCATTATTCAACCGCTAGCAGTCACAGCAGCAGTTGTCGGCAAATCAGAATTTTCTTATCTTGAATTATTCATTTCATTTATAAGTTCATATTCATTAATTAATTTATTAATTAATTTATATAACTTTTTTAAGTTATTTAATTGTCAAAACGATTTGGGGGCCCCCTGGTGGCCAGGGGGCCCCAAGCAGCCGCTTAGTTCGCTTATGCCTCGGGCCGGCCCTGGATTTACAAATTGCTTCTATTGTTTTTCCCTACTTTGTACGTCACTTTGGATAAAAGCGTCTGCTAAATGACTACATGTAAATGTATATTATTTTGGAGGCTGTATTTGGACTCAATTCAAATGTTTTGATGTTGTTTATTTAAGGAGTGAAGAGTGATAATCTGCAACCTTCAGGAAACACTTACAGTTCAAACAGAACTCAGTACTGCATGACTGCTTGTTACAGGTCTCTTAGATTATTTTTTTGAAAAAGGTTTTAAAATGATTAAAACACATTCTCACATTTGTCGTTACTGTACAGAAAAACAACTGATAAAACTGATATTAAACAGCATATAAAAAAGAGGGCCGTCATGTCGGATACTTCGTGCTTCCTGTTGCGAGCTGAACCTACAGCAGACCACCAGATATTCATTTCTTTATCACGGATTAAGAGAATATGATAGGAATACCAGATTTTTTGCAATAAGATCAGTCGATAAGCACAAATTGTGATAGAAAAAACAAATTTGTGAGTATAATCGTAACCGAGTGTGTCAGAATAAATATGCAACACATACACGTAAACACTCTGGCCAATGAGAATAAAGTGTGTCGTCATAAAGGTTTTGCAGCCGATTTTGAGCAACTTAGACCTTTGTACCGCTGGCTCGCGGTACTTTAATGGCTCATGGGATCTTAAGGCTGCTGCAGCGCAGATCAAAGTCGGACATATTGTCTAACCAGAATGCATTGCTGTTCTCAAGCGACTGCAGATTCTTGCAGCACCACATATAGTCGAACCAGCCTATTACCTGTGTGTGGATCGGTCGGTCACATGACCTGTGCATCGGTCGGTCGGTTGTTTGGTTACATGACCTGTGCATCTGTCGGTCGGTCGGTCATTCACATGACCTGTGCCTCATTTGGTCACATGACCTGTGGGTTGGTTGGTCACATGACCTCTGCATCGGTCGGCTACATGACCTGTGTCGTCAGTTGGTCACATGAACTGTATATCTGTCAGTTGGTAGTCACATGACCAGTGCTTTGGTCAGTGGGTCACTTGACCTGTGCATCCCTCGGTCACATGACCACTGCATCTGTCGGCCGGTCAGTCACATGACCTGTGCGTCGGTCGGTCACATGATCTCTGCATCTGTCCGTCAGTCACACTGCAGTGACCTGTCTGCTGTTCCACAGGTGCATGACAGATATTTTTCTGTTATTTCTCTCATGATACTTAAAGAAAACTGTCATTCCATTAAAAAATGTGTGCGTTTCTTCTTCATTGGATCAGACAGCAGAAATGGTCTCAGTCTTTAGCGTAACCAGATGTGCAGGTTGTCAGGAGCGTCATTTCTTCTGAACAGATTGCTTGCACATGGCCTGTACGCTGTCGTCTCAGCAGTGTTTTCTCCGCTTCAGTTTGAGGAAGATGATGGTTGTCAGTTTGATTTATTGCCATAGTTTTGTGATGAGTACAAAGACGACCTTTCATTGCTCAATGTCTCCAGACGTCAGCTGCAGATTACTTTCATAAGCATCAGGTAGTCACACTTAAATGTTCCTGTAACAGACAAATTCAACTTTCAGCGGAGCGTTTGTGCTCAAACATTGTCTGCTAACATTGACCTTCATCCCTTCGCTGGCCTGATGTGTGTGTACGGTGAGATCATGTTGTGTTGTGGATCTGATGGTTCAGATGAATATTGTTCAGTATGTTATGAGAGAGATGATACAGATGATGATTATAGAACTACAAATGTTCAGCTCATTGTAAACCTGAATAAGTTGTGAGGTGAGTTGTTTCCAATTACTATCAAGTTTTGAGTTCGTTGTACTCGTGTATGCTATTTTTTTATCATTTTAAACATTTATTACGTTAACTTTTTATTTATTTACTGCTCAATTAAAGTTAGGGTTAAGACAGCCTAAAGATGGAGACTGCAACAACAATAACCATACACAGAGAGTGATGTCATTCACATGATTGTTACGGCTCCTCCCACAAGTGAAGCACAAGCAGCACTCTTCTGATCGATGGTGACCCCAAAACTCACAAATACATCAAACTCTTCTAAATATCCAAGATAAATGAACATTCATCATTAACAAGCCTTTCTTCTTTCTGAAAATAACACTTCATTTCAAAATATACTCTCCTAATGAAGTCTCACACAAAGCATGCTGGGAACTGAAATTCATTCTCAACAAATCTTCTTGAATTAACTTGTTTAAATTAAGTTAAACTAACCCAAAAGTAAGAATTAGTTATATGAACTCAAAATATTTCATATTTATATAAAATTAAGTACACTACTTTAACTATTTAATGATTTTGAACATTGGGGCTTACAGTACTAGTGTCTTTCATAGAGTTGATGTCTATTAGAAACCTTAAAGATGTCACAGATATGTGTCTCTTACAGATAAACATGCTGAAATGTTTTTAATCAAAGCACAACTGAAAGTAGTAAAATGGTTTTATGAAGAGTGTTTTAGAGACACTGAGAGAGAGATAAACTGATATTTAAAAACATCATCATCATCATTATTATCATAAAGAAAATGAGTTGAATACTTTTCCAAATCTCTTAATGTTGGCCAAACAACTAGACTTTCTCGAGCACTTCCGAGTCTGATTCCAGGAAAATGTTTTATTGGAATTTTTTTCTCTGTCAGTTTTCCTCCAGAAACTCTTTTTAAATTTCATTAAATGTATTGATATCAGCAGTTACTCACGAGGCTCTGGCAGGACTAACCAAACACATTTCTCTCTTAAAGTTTCAGTTGTTCAACAGGGATTTTCCATCGACATACGTTCTGTTCCGCGACATTCCCATCGGCTTCTTTACAAGCTCAATGGGAAACATGGAACATATATTAAACATAAACACACAGTACCATACACAACATATACAGATTTATCTGAGGTTTTTCTCTTTCTACTGTTAAACCTCTCATCTGAAATCTATCTCTGAGTGACTGTCCGTACATGAACTGATGGGTTTGAAAACTACATTCAATACTGATGTGAGCTCACAGGTAATAGTAGTTTTATTGTCTTGAGATTTATTTCGATGACACAAAGCTCTTATCTGCATTCATCTGATATGAAAAAGAGAAGATTATCAAATTAGCGTAATGAACTTTCATTTGTAAAAGTATGTGAATCTAAATGCAGAAATGTGCAGCACTTGTCAAGGATTCAGCAGCGTTACTGTGACATGAAGTGACTCATACTGGAATATAAGATTGAACCTGGAATCGTTCATAGCTGAAATCAGACGGGACAAACTAAACTAGGCCACTAAACTTTATTGAGCTCCAAAACACATAACAGCCCACATGAGCCAGAGGAGACGGTTCTTAAAGAATTCTGGACTTCATCTCAAAACACATTTACTGAGGTTTACACAAAGATGGAAAGGATTCGAGCGGAACCAAAATCACTTTATCTCATATTATGTTAAATAAAAATAAAAAGATGTTTACATTTGTTTGTCTCTTGAAATGTCTATAGTTTTCATGACTAAAAATAATTTCTTCCAGTTGAATAATAATAATTTATTATTATTCTTTAGATGATGGTTCAGGAGCTGCTAGCGTGTGTTTGTTTTGTGATGTCACTGGTTGTCTTGTTTGGAGAGTTTTTGTCTAGACGAAGCTCTGTTCTTGTGTTTCATGAGCAGAATTGATCCTGGAAGGAAATGAAGACATCCACAGAATCTACTGCAGGTAGGATTTAAACAAACGGTATGTTTGTCTTTGACAGGTATAAGATCTGTCTTTGACAGGCCACACAGTCAACGTCACAAAGATGAGTCCAACATTATTACCCATAATCCCATGAGTGCGGACAGATCTGAGAGTGTTTCAGGGTGGGTTTTCAGGTTGTATGTGTATGATTGCTATTGATGGAACTGAACTCCATTAGCCTTAACTTATAGATGAAGTGCTCACCATCACCATCCGTCTCAATGCTGTGTAACCGTCGTCAAATTCACATTTATATGCTGCTTTAAAAATAATTCAAAATTATTTCGTTAATGGAGTAAACCGTATCTACCATCAGAAGCTAACTGACCCCTCTCCACCCAACTGTCCTGTAAAGTCTTAAAACTCCAAACTAATGAAGAAAACCAAACGATAAGAAACAAAGAGAAGGTGGGAAATGTACGAGAGGAAATGAAATGACTGTTGTTTATCACTGAAGAGGAAACAAATACAGAATAAACAAAGAAATCAAAGCGGACGAAAGACAGACACTTTAAGAGCTCATCACTGAATCAACACAGCTGCTGTCAATCATCACAGACATTCATCAGCCAATCACACGCCAGCACATCTCTGAGATGAATGCAAACACACTGGTCATTATTGCACAGATCTTAAAAATGAGTAAAGCTGCAATATAACATATACAGAGCAGTCACATGGTGTTTACAGATCTGAGAAAAGAAACATCAGAAGAGTTTATCAACCCAACAAACTCATTTCATCTATGTCCTAGTCCACACATTCACAGGTATTTTTATAAACAGAGTTTTCCTTTAAACACACCTAAATGTAAAAACATGCTGTAAAGTGCTGTCAAAAGCATGCCAAACCAACAGGTGGCGATATAACCCTAACCATGAACCCCTGGTTGGCCAATCAGAAGCCTGGAATCTGACTTCACACAAAGGAGATAGAGGCACGCATTCCATCATCATACTAAATTAAAATGAAAATGTACTTTGAATCTATAGAACACTCTGACTGGATTCGGCACTCAAACTGGACTGAAACATCCTGGCTTGTATTTATTGTTTTATGATCTGTAAATTGATGACAATGATGTATTATTACGTTCTCAGCAATGAATAAAAAAACTCCGGTTTCTCTGGTTGTGAATAGAAGGGATACATCTACTGCAGGAAATGATTCAAAATCTCACCATAAAACTAATATAAATTACATTTACTAACGTCTAAACCTTCCCCAAACCTAACCTTACAACAATAAATATTACTTAACTGTTGTCAGCGTGACAAAAATGATGCGGCCTTCTACACATGCCCAGTGGAGACAGCTGTATCCCTTCTAGTCATAACAGGTCACCGTCTACACGACAACACTGAAGATGGAGTTTCTAAAAATCTTCACCCTGGCGGGAGTTTTCAGAAGAGTTTGGTTTCAGTGACCGAGTATTCTGTGTTTGCATGTGGACGAACGACCAAACCGGATAAAAAACAACTGTGGTTTTGAAAATACCCGCGTACATGTGGACCGGCCTCAACTATATTAATGGGGTCATATGGCGTGAACACGGGATGTTCTGTGTATTTGGTGTGTTATAAGTTGCCCATTAATAGCAGAAATGAAAGTGTGTGAACAAAAGTTGCATTCTATGTATGCTAAACCAGACCTGAAACCTGGTGTAACCACACCCCCACAAATCTACATCAGTTGGTGGTCTGATGTGACTAAGACCGCCCAAATGTATACTCAAGTAAGGTGGTGTACCTGTCAGTACAATTTAAGAGGAAACTGATGATAAGAGGCGTTACATTTCCCTCACATGCTTGCAGTATTCCACCAATCACTACACACTGATGAACTGACCAATCAGAGCACACCTCACTTTTCAGAGCCATGAGCTTTGTTCAAAATCCAGAGAGGCAGAGCAAAGAGGAGATACAAACATGCACAGTGTGTGAAAATACAGCGTTAATGAACTTTAAATCCTGTAAACACATTGAGTTACATCTAAAACAAACCATAATACTCGTTTTAGCCGCGTCATATGACCCCTTTAAAACTCTCATATCGGCAGCACACAGTAGATCTTTCATTCACTGATTTTGGTGTTGGACCAGATGCTACGATGATATTTAATACGAAACTCTTCATATTTGTATGATAGCGTGACATCAGAGAAGTAAACAATGATGTCAGTGGTTTATATTACTGAACCATTTTTTAGCTCCAGAGAGGTTTGATTTCTGTCTTATTTCATACACACACAATCTGTTGGAGTAAATGATCTTCAGACGTTTGTCGAGTGGAATGAAGGAGTTACGGCAGACACTCGATCACTTCACTAAAACCTCATAACTTCAGTCACAGATATCAATCTGTTTACTACAAATATCACGCTTAAACTATGGTTACTGTTGCAAAACATGTTTGGTTTGTTTGAATGAATGAATGAACGAATGAAGTCTTGGAGGAAAGACTGACAGCACATCTGTGTGGATTTACACAGCTGTACCCACTTCTGTCCAGAGGAATGGAAGAAACATACCCCAGATTTAAAACAAAATAAATCCTTCTTTTCTACTCTTCTCACACACAGACAGCACAGGGTTTGTGTAGAAATAGTAAAAAAATAAAATGAGTACATCAAAAGCAGAAGTGTGAGCTTGTTATGAATCACCTCACAGCTGCCAACTTTGGTTTAGTATTAGAACAAGATATCTTTGAGGAAGAGCTTGAACAAAAAGAAGAGCTTGAAGGAGAAGAAGAGCTTGAACGAGAGGAAGAGCTTGAAGGAGAAGAAGAGCTTGAACGAAAGGAAGAGCTTGAAGGAGAAGAAGAGCTTAAAGGAAAAGAAGAGCTTGAACGAAAGGAAGAGCTTGAATGAGAAGAAGAGCTTGAATGAGAAGAAGAGTTTGAACGAGTAGAAGAGCTTGAAAGAGAAGAAGAGCTTGAACGAGAGGAAGAGCTTGAAAGAGAAGAAGAGCTTAAATGAGAAGAAGAGCTTGAAGGAAAAGAAGAGCTTGAAGGAGAAGAAGAGCTTGAACGAAAGGAAGAGCTTGAAGGAGAAGAAGAGCTTGAACGAAAGGAAGAGCTTGAAGGAGAAGAAGAGCTTGAAGGAGAAGAGGAGCTTGAATGAGAAGAAGAGCTTGAAGGAGAAGAAGAGCTTGAATGAGAAGAAGAGCTTGAAGGAGAAGAAGAGCTTAAAGGAAAAGAAGAGCTTGAAGGAGAAGAAGAGCTTGAACGAGAGGAAGAGCTTGAAGGAGAAGAAGAGCTTGAACGAGAAGAAGAGCTTGAACGAGAGGAAGAGCTTGAAGGAGAAGAAGAGCTTGAACGAAAGGAAGAGCTTGAAGGAGAAGAAGAGCTTAAATGAGAAGAAGAGCTTGAAGGAGAAGAAGAGTTTGAACGAGAGGAAGAGCTTGAAGGAGAAGAAGAGCTTGAAAGAGAAGAAGAGCTTGAAGGAGAAGAAGAGTTTGAACGAGTAGAAGAGCTTGAAAGAGAAGAAGAGTTTGAACGAGAGGAAGAGCTTGAAGGAGAAGAAGAGCTTGAACGAGAGGAAGAGCTTGAAGGAGAAGAAGAGTTTGAACGAGAGGAAGAGCTTGAAGGAGAAGAAGAGCTTGAAAGAGAAGAAGAGCTTGAAGGAGAAGAAGAGTTTGAACGAGTAGAAGAGCTTGAAAGAGAAGAAGAGTTTGAACGAGTAGAAGAGCAATGACGGACAGATCGCAAACTGCTGTTCAAATCTGTCACCTTTTAACAGTCCAATCAGTTGTCTGTGGGTGAAATTAAGTCCCGCCCTACATTTTTTTCTGTATTTTCAAGATAAAGCAAAAAGAGAATCGCTACTTCCGTTTTACGCAGACTTTAAACTCCAATGAAGAATTGATGCAAAGGAAGTTGATCTGAAAGCTGTTTTGTGCCGATGAGAACAACAGATGTTAAACACAGTCGCACGTGATGAAGAACAGGTGTGTGTCGTCCACCTCTGATGAATGTTCTGTGTCACATTGTAGCCTGTTGTTACACTTCAACTTGGGGTTGATAAATGACCAAAACAACCACTTCAGTCACTTTGGGTTTCAAAACACTCCTGCACCTCTCCAGCTACCGTACAACACCTCACCTCACATGACCCTAACATACTGGAGTTCATATGAATGATTCTTACACTGTTTGTGTTTAGTTACA
>CM056456.1:1165928-1172866 GCA_029783895.1 Triplophysa bombifrons
CCTTCAGAGAGATTGTGTCGTATGTTGGTCTGTGTGTGGTTTCACTGAAATATCTGCAATCTCACGGCGATTCACAGACAAATAGACATCAGTGTGTACAACATACATAAATAAACAGGGAGGAAACAGAGAAACACAACCGAGGGACATCAGGACCACAACCCGAGCCAGAGATCCAGTCAGATGTATGTACACACTCCTGAAAGAAAGAGTTCAGCCAAAGAAATCAGCGTTTATTCATCCTCATGTACCGTAGTCCGACTCTTTCTTCACAACACAACAGAAGGTATTTTGAGAAATGTCTCAGTGGTTTTGTGTTCATACAATGGAAGTCAATGGAGTTCAGTGTTCGATTATCAACGTTTTTCAAAATATCTGCAGAAAAGGTTTTTAATGACACAAGGCTGAATAAATGATGACAGAATTCTCATTTTAAACGGATTAAATACTGTACATGACTGATTGAAATCTCTCATTATATTACAGCCATGATTATAATTTTTCTATACTATACAGTGTGTGTGTGTGTGCAGTGATGTGTTGTTGATTATAAACAGATGAAACATCTTTCATGTGTGCCAGTCAAGAGTTTAAACAGAAACACTCCACAAACTCAGAGCCGCAGTCAGTCTGAAACATACATGCATTCAAATCCAATGACAAAAAGAAGGAAACTGTAGGATCTGTCAGCACAAAAGCATGAATTTCAAAGGCTGTAAATTAAAAAAAAAAAATGAAGTTACATGCTTTAATACACGCTTAAAAAGAGACATTAAGTGAGGAATTAAAAATAAAATGTAAAGAAAATACAGACACAAACACAAAACAAGAAATGGAGTTAATAGAAATGAAACAAACATGAAAGAAAGAATTTAAAGCAACAAAAACAACTAAATGAAATGCAGAATTTTTTGAATGTAGTGCAGATTTATTGAAGATGAAGTGTGTGTGTGTGTGTGTGTACTGGTATTCACTACTGTATGAGGACCAAATGTCCCCACAAAGACAGTGATACCAGTAGATTTTGACCTTGTAGGGACATTTTTTAGGGTCTCATGATATAAAACTGCTTATAAATGATACAGAATTATATTTATTGAAAAGTCCCAATAAAACATGTAAAGCAGTGTATGTTTGTGTAGATAAACTGTGGTGAAACAGCAGTCAAACACACACAACTACTGATCAAGTAAAGAAGTGGGATTATTTTATTACTTCAAAGTATGTACATTGAAACAAGAGAACATAAGACTATATGTACAATTCAGTTTTTTTACATTACACTTTACAAGAAATGCTTTTGAAAAAATAAAACACTGACCTTCTAATGTACCAGAACAAACAAACTTACAAACAAACAAACAAACAAAGTGTTGCAATACACACATAAATAAATATCAACATTCACTGACTGCACCACGACAAACATCATTTCATCAAAACTAAAACACGCTGGAGTATTACTGACGTCTCTGTTAATCTGTCAATGGAATAATGCAAGAAATAATGAGAATAATTCTTTACTCGACCTCGTGTCTATAATCCACGATGAAGAACATGAGGACGAGTCAATAATCACGTCTGCTTCCGTTTCATCCCCCTGTCGCATCACTGAAAGAGAGATTTCTAAATCAATGAAGATGAAGTGATGATCTTTACAGTGTTATGTGTTCAAAGATGTTCAGACGTCTTCAATGTTTCTCCACGCCAGATTTCTGATGCTGATGTCGAACTTCTGACAGGAAGAAAAAGCACTTTAAATCGATCGAGACTTTATCAAACATCACAAACTCAGACCTATCACAACATTTAACAAGCTTTATTATCAGACATATCAAGAGTCTCATTCAGATGTTAAGTGTGTGTGTGTTGTCATACTCTGTTGATGTTGTGCTGGGTGGGGCGTCTGAAAGATCTTGATGGTCGCTGGTCCTTCTCCCGCCACAGTGATGATGTGAACCTGTAATCTGTACAGTGAAGCGGCTCGGAGGTTCCACACCACCAGCACGTGATGATCCTGAAACACAAAACACATCTCTCAATCTCTCTTCACTTCATGCTTGTCATTAGTTGACTGGACGTGGTTCAGCTCCGCTCTTAGTGAAGAATGAAATCATCACAGAGGCATTTATAAACACAATCATCTTAATAAACCAGTGCAATCTGATCATGACCACGCTGTTTAATCTCATCTCATCGGAGGAATTAAGAAATGATCTGGAATGAAACCTGTCCCGCTGGATTCAGTCTCGGGACGCAGGGATGTGAATAACCTGTTTTGTGTTTCGGCTGTGTGTGTGTGATGAATGACTGGTGTTGTGTGTTTGACAGAGGTGATGTATGAACACAGAACAGCTCCAGATTTCATCACAGACAGCAGGGACACGACATGAAAACCTTAAATACTCCAGAACAACACTATGGGCCGTATCATAGACTAGTTTCAGCCCGACGCACTTCTCATTTTCCTGTTCTGTGCTCATTTGTGCGCTCATGGGCGTGCTGGTCCAAAAAAGAGGTGTTTTCAGGTGCAGTGATGGCGCGTTGCTGATTTAAGGAACTGAAAATAGACTGCGCCATAGACCAACTCAAACCTGCTCTAAAGTCAATGCCGCATGATTTTTGGTTATTTAAAGAGCGCGTTAGAAGAAATGCGCCTCTGGGCGGGTCCACAACGCACTTTAACTTTATTTATTACACAGAGAGAAGCACACAAACATGCCAAATATAATAATAAGTGGAGTACGATGTAAAAGATGATTATTGTGGACATAAAGATAAAAATCCGGCTTGTCCTGTAGATGCGTTTCCTCTCTGGAGAAGCGTCCAGTATTTGCTCTTGCAAAGTCTGCCGTGTAAATAGTGAATCCACCATTTCGCGAGCGCAACTGGCTCTTAAAGGGGATGAGAGATGAGACTCTGATTGGTTAACTGCCATTACGCCCAAAAAACACCCTTTACTCTTTAAGAGAATCGGGACGACGTGTTTAGACCACACCGACCACATTCAGATAAGGTGGATTGAGACACGCCCTGACAGTTCTGTGGTGAGATGATGAAGACACAAACGTACAGGTGGCAAAATCTGAGACTGAGAAATGATGCTGTTTGGTAGTCCGTCCTGTCGACTCTCTGTCGTGACCTCTGACCAGGTGACCTGGAACCCTGTGATTGGTTGATGGGGCTGGGGGCGGGACACACTCCAGTGAAAATGAGCTGTGACGTTGTCGTCGTGGAAGGAAAAGACTGCCGTCAGGTTTACAGGTTTAGCTAAAACCTTCGATGGTGCTGAGAGAAAAACACAAGGTGAAATCTGTGTCAGTTATGATGAGAGATGTCATGTGATCTTGTGTTTTTAATTTGAAGCCACACATGGAATTAAAAGCCTTGTTTTTTCAGAATAACGTATGCAGTGAGGTCACGGATGGAGTTTCACTAACTGGTGTCTCCAGGACAGATGATGGGTTTTGGGGTCTTGCTCTGGATTGTAGCGCAGGATGGTGTTAGGAAAGTGATGCTGTCGTCTTTCGAGCGTCTCTTGCCATTCAGCGTGCGGACGGTCGCTCTGTACTTACAGGAGAACAGTAGGTGGGGAAGATTGATGTAGTTCTCCTGTGAGACAAATGGGAAATTCCAGCGTTATGGACGTGATATAAAAATGCTCAGAGAATGAATTTGTTATGATTATATTGAACCATCTGTTTATATTTCACTGAACCCTTGTTGATAGAGTCTAAACATCAAAAGATGTCAGTCTATGAAAAAAAATCTATTTAAAAAAAGGGAAATAAACATGCGTTATGGATGTGACAAAAAAGGAAGCGTTTTTTAGGAGACGATGAACTTTGTAGGATTTCTGTGAAATAAAATGCACAATCCTGAAGCAATAATACTCAATGAATGGAGAAGTGATGCCTCTTTATAGAACATCAAATAGTGACTTTATATTCATTTTCATGTGTCCATTTATGAGGAATATGAAGCGTTATGTATGTGACAATTCTGAAAATGGCTCTAGCCTGACTATGAAATATCATGCAGTAAAAAATATAACAAATGATTTACAAATTTGAAGAGAGACCTCACATGAGTATCTGAACCATCAAATGTTTAAATCTCTGCTGTTACCAGAGCCACTTTTTTTGTTTTATGTACTTTTTTGAAAATGTAATATTTTCATGGAATTGCCCAAACTTCATTTCCATTCAATGTTATAGCGGAAGAACAGCATTCAAACTCTCACAGAGCATCAGATGTAATACTGGAGTGTGGTGATGTCCACAGTGATGATGAAGAGAAATGAAGCTTTAGTCCAGTAATGAGTGACATGTTCAAATGTAAACCCACATGAGTGATGGACTTCTCTGTTCCTCTGCTGTGATTGTGACTGCAGTGTTCTGGCGTCCATTGAACATGAAAACGCTTCACAAACGAATCTGTCAACAAAACACAAACAGAGCACACATGACGTCTCTTTAACATCTACAGTTACTAGCATTAAAGACTCTATTTTTGTTTGAGAAATACAGAAAAACAATCAATTTAATAGAGAAATCAGAAACAGCACTAATATCAGAATGTTGGCTTTCATTCATAAAATGACGCTGTTAAAGAAATCTTTCAACATTAATTTGAAGATTAAATGTGAAATTATTACATTGTAAAAGTATATTTTAAAATATTACTGTTATGTGTGATTAATCAGATAATGTTTTTTAATCGATTGACAGTACTAATCAAGTGTCAATATTACTGAAGATCTCGATGTCAACTTGAACATTTCTCATCACGTCCAGATGATTTCGCCTCACAATCTACATCATCTATACCTCCAGACTCTTCACGGGTTCACACTATTACACTCTCATCTGATTCTCTTTTCATTTCTCCTGAGAGAAACATCTGAGACTGACTTAAATGAAACTCCTGAGCGATGAGAGAGAAGCATGTGAGCAATAACCGTCACCTCTGGTCGTCCACGTGTGTGTGATAAAGCTTCAGGAATGACGGTGAATGTCTGATACAGTAGATGTTTACACAGCGATGTCGGTTTATTATTCATCACGCTGTGAATGTGAAACCATACGTCTCAAATGAATAATTAGGTTTGATCATAGAGACTCGAGCGCGGTCGGAGAGATGAAAAAACATCCTCCACATGAAGCTCACGAGGCTGGAAACATTTCTGGAAGAAGAAAAGAGAAGCTACAGCTGGAGGGAAGAAGGAAAATCTTCACGCCGCACACACGGTACAGGACACCAGAGACACGCTTCAGTCACGGATCCTCACTGAATGTTCCTCAGGGCTGATTCTGGACTTCAGAAGCTTCAGAAAGCGTTTGCTCGGTGTGGTCGTCGGGTCGGATCAGATGAGATTCTGGTGAGTTGACGTCACGCCTCTGCTTTAGATCCTGACGTTAGGATGATTTTAAAGCTGATCTGGTTTCTGTCTCTTCAAAGAATGATTCACTGGAATATTAAACTCTGACATCAGTCCAATAATGACGTGGAATCAGGTCTGTTCCCCACACACGCTCACAACACATTTATTCTGAATGCTTTCTCATATAAGCATGTGTTCACCATTGCATTAATAAACGATGAGAAAATGTTCTTTGTGAATGAATGTTCTGTTGAAGATGAAGGTGGAGTGAGAGTAACAACAGAACAAAGCAAAGACAATAATGTGAGTGTTCAAAAGCCTCATCTTACAAACATTCACCCTGGTTTTATTAGAGTAAAAGTGGAGTAATCATGTGTTTTAGAGGATTTACATTACATTACTTTATATTTAGTCATTTAGCAGACTAACATACTAACATACGGACAACAAAAAGCATACGTGCAATAAAACTGGTGTCACATACAGTAGCTCACCACCCCTAGTGAATAAATATACTAAAATGTATTTGAATATATTGTTTATATATATTTACTTAAAGTCTGCTCAATTGGAACAACTGGTGTTGTACTTAATATACTTTAATTGTGCAGAAATAGTGCTGAAGTCCAACTAAACATACATTCAAGTATATTTGTGGAACTTTTCATTTAAAATGCATTTATTTCATACTAAGTATAGTTTAAATATTAACAGATTTACTGACATGAGTTACTGATATAAATTATAATTCAACTTTATATAGAGTACTATTTATACACAAACCACAATCTTCATATTAAGACTGTGTTTAACTAAAAATGTGTTCTTATGTCACTTTAGATAAGGATTTAAGATTTTTCATTCCAAGATATTTTAAGTGTACCTGAAGAATTCTTGAAGTAGTTCATTTTTAGCAGAATCAAATACACTTCAATGTATGTTTAGTTGGACTTCAGCACTATTTCTGCACAATTAAACTATATCATGTTCAACATCAGTTGTTTCAATTTATTTACATTTACATTTAGTCATTTAGCAGACGCTTTTATCCAAAGCGACTTACAGTGCACTTATTACAGGGACAATCCCCCTGGAGCAACATGGAGTAAAGTGTCTTGCTCAAGGACACACTGGTGGTGGCTGCTGGGATTGAACCAACAACCTTTGATTTTACCAGTTCAGTGGTTTAACCCACTAGACCACCATCTCCACTATACTAAATTTATCAATTTAACAATCTCAGTGTATTTTCATTAAGAACATAAGATGTAAATGGATTTGCAGTATACTGAGCATGAAATCAATGGATTTCGAATATATTTAGTGTATTTATTTTTCATTAGAGACATCATGGAGGACATTCAGGTATCACACTGATCTCATGAACTACAGTTTGTGGAAGGTCAGGATCAGCAGAACTCCAGCATCTCAGGAATCTCCTTCATTATATCAGAAGAGAGAAAGTCTCCGTCCCTATCTCTCTCTCTCTCTCTCTCTCTCTCTCTCTCTCTCTCTCTCTCTCTCTCTCTGTCCCTCTCTCTCTCTCTCTCTTTCT
>CM056456.1:1178366-1246413 GCA_029783895.1 Triplophysa bombifrons
GTTTCAGCCGGTGTGAGGAAATACTGCTGAATTACCTCACACAGGTCCTGACACTGGTTCTCCTGCAGGTCCCATGATGCCTTGCAAGGTTCTAGACACTAAAAGAAACAGACAAAAGACAAACTGTCAATTCATTGCAGATCTGATGATCATATTGACCTCTTTAATATCTCAATGATTTCTCCTACAAAGACAAAAATGACTTCAATCCAATTTGCACAATTTTTTAAAAGCAATGTACAACTTACCAAGCGAAATAAAGTAATTCTACTTAATAAATACATTTAGTTTTTGTTAAAATATCAAGTAAATATTACTTTAAGTAAACAAAAAAATACGTTGAACAAAAACATGTGTCTAACTCAAACTTCAGGGTTCACTTACTTTCGTATTGAAATATATTATTTTGAAAACATAGTTGGTCAAGTGAGCAGAGAGCGGAGGTCTCTGTATTGGCATTAGCACGGTTTACTAAGTTCTCAATAAGTGAAATAACACACTTCATGAATAATATCATGCCTCCCTCAGCCGAGGCACAAGAAACGCTCTTCTGAACAATGATAACAACTTAAAAAACCCAAACATAAAAATAATATCAAAACTCTCCTACAAATCAAAGATAAATCAACACAAAACACAAACACAAAGTCTTTCTTTGACTGAAAAACACTTCAAATTAGGGATGCACCGATATGGCCAATAACCGATAATTCTTTAACATTGAAAGCCGATAATCAATATATTGGCTGATATGCAGTATCTAAATATTAAAATAGTTTCAATACAAAATAAATAAGTAAACTTAATTTAACCAATTGAAATGGGTTTAACATAATCAAATTGAATTGGATTTACTTCATAAATTGTTCAATTTAAAATAACTAAAAAACAAAATAATTAAAATCTTCACCAAAATTTGTAGATTTTATTCCCAAGATTTTCATGTTATTTTAACTACATTTTTGTTAAAAAGAGGAACATAATTATATCAAGTATATTTTAATAATCTATTTTTATAGAATCTACAAAAGCACATTATCGTTTTTTTCAGTGTAGTCATGAATGAGATCAAATTAAGAATTCTTGCGTCTCATATTTACCAACAATGTGTCAAACTGAGCTCAGATTCGTCTGTAATCAAAAGTCAATATTATTGAAGATCTCGATATCAACTCGAACATTTCTCATCACATTTACTCAAATCTAGATGAGTTGACCTCCACAACCTTCATTGACACCTCCAGACTCTTCATGTGTTCACACATTTACACATTTTTCCTCCTCCAAGCGATCTCAAGAGAAACATCTGAGAGTTGATGCTTAAATGAAACCCAACAGAGAACTCCATCAAGAACGAGAGACCTGTGAGCAAGAGCATTCTCCTTCTCGATAGCATTACAGCAAAAATCACATCAAGCAAGTGAATAAAAGTGAGATGGCGTCGATCTCGGCAGGCTTCGGTCACGCAGATGTTTGGTATCATGACAAATCCTTCCTCACATACGTCCGTCAGCGCAGAGCTGTGCTTCTGTACCGCCGCTGGTCTGAACCCAAACCACACGAGAGCAGCCAAACCAAAACCACTCAGAGCTTTTCAATTTCAATCCGCTCACATAGCCGCCGTTCACAGACAGATGTGAGACAGCACAAGTGTCAAATAAACTCACGGAACAGAGACGATAACCTGTGACACGTGCTGTGATGGCGCTGATTCAACACATCATTCACACAGTGAGGACGACACCAAGGCCAAACGTCTGTGAGATACGAGATGTTTATGAGATTTTAATGAGCTCATTAGGCAGCGCTATCAATATTGAGTCTCTGGCAGTGAAATCTTTATTTGCTGTTAAATGGAGTGTGAGGACTCGGCACATACAAACATCTCTCTGCCAGCAAATGCAAACATCGCGTGAGCACACGACTCCATCCTGTCAGGAATCACGGTACAGCACCAGACGTCGCATCACAACTATTATAAAACACGTTTATCACACGGCTGGTTGGAATAAACGGGATAATATACAAGCAGCTGGCTGTTCACCAAATAAACCCCTTCAGTGAGCACGTTTACATGGACGTCAGTAATCTAATTATTTGCCTTAAGCCGCGGTCACACTTGAACTTTCCCTCCATTGACTTCCATTCATACGCATGCGAATGCAACAGACCGGAAACACAAGCCCGTGCGGAAATATTTCGCATTTCGCTGCGTAGCAAAGTTCAAGTTTGTTGAACTCTGACCTGCGAATTCGCGTCACGTGAGTGCGTGAAACCAATAGAAGATCAAAACGTCATATTGTGACCTTTCGGTACAGAAAATTCAAAAATGGAGGAATCGCTCTTTATAGCAGTGTCACATCATCCCGTTTTGTACAACACAACTTTAAAAGATTACAAAAACAAATAAAAAGAAAATCGGCTTGGTTTGCGGTGGCAATAGAAACAGGAGAGGATGGTTAACTTTAAACAGTGAAACGTGTAATTTTATGTTTTGGGTGTTTCATTTATTTATTTTGTATATTTTATTCTTCTTCTCCACAGCGTTACCAAACATAAAGGTAACAACTATCTCAGTGATGTATCAATCATGTTCGGACGCAGGAATGAAACATCAAATGATTTCCTTCAAACTGTTCCACAGCTTCACTTTCTCACCTCCGTTCTGTCCGTTAACCAAAAAAAAAAAACTAAATGACACAACATCTGATTCAAAGCTACATAAAGTGTTTCTATAGAAACAAAAGATGGTCTCCTTGTCAAACAGATTTTTATTTGATTTTATCCAGCAATGCACCTGATGTACCGCTCAACAGATTGTGTTCAAACACATGTAGTGTAATCTAGCACACATAAATCGTTGTATTGTGTGGATTGTGTGGGTTTTGTGAGGTCAGAGCATGTGCAGGTGTGTGTGTAATGACCGCCATGAGAACAGATGTCCCGCCTCTATTATTAAAGTTAACAAAGATGTTCATCAATCACGTCTGCTCTCAAACGTTCATTGAATTCGAACAGCACATAACAGTGTTGTAGAAACACAAAAGAAACACACAAACTAGAGCGTGTACATGTGTATATATACTGTGTTTAATTCAGATTAGAGATAATCATTTGCTCATAAAATAAATGCAGGACGCTAACACAACCGAGACGGAAAGAAGAGTGTGTGGAAAATGTTGTGCTGGAGTTAATGGAGCGTGAGCCGCTGAAAACACTGCCTCGGGCTACACAACTACACAACACCAGAAGAAATAATGAAGAGATCAGGAATGAAAGGACAGTAAGACTCGACACCAGGTGTGTTTACTCAATAGGGTGTGTGAAGAAACAGATGACACATCTTTGAGAAGTGTATTATTCTCAATGAAAAGCTTCAACCCCTTGGTTACTGTTGCTAGGTCTGATGAGCTTTATACAGACATGAACCCTCTCACACACACATGTTGTTCTGATATCTGCACAATCACCTTCACAACACTTCAACAGAATATCTGCACACAAACACAGTAACAAAAACTGGACACATACAAACACAGAACTATACAGACACACACACACACACTTAGCTGGACTCACACAACTTCACACTTACACACACACACAACTTCACCCACACAAACACATGACTATACACACACACACACAACTGCACACAAACAACTGCACACACACACACACACACACAACTGCACACACACACAACTGTACACACACACAACTGTACACACACACACACACGAAACTGCACACACACACACACACACACACACACACACAAACAACTGCACACACACAAATGCACACACACACACGAAACTGCACACACACACAACTGCACACACACACGAAACTGCACACACACACGAAACTGCACACACACACGAAACTGCACACACACACAACTGTACACACACACACACACAAATGCACACACACACGAAACTGCACACACACACAACTGCACACACACACAACTGTACACACACACACACAAATGCACACACACACAACTGTACACACACACAACTGCACACACATGCACACAAACGACTGCACGCACACAATCATCTATCATCACTGGTCTTGTACTGCTTTGTCAGTCAAGTTGAAAGCAGTGCACTGCAGTGTGTGTGTGTGTGTGTGTGTGTGCGTGCGTGCGTGCGTGCGTGCGTGCTGATGTTTACACTGAAGTGTGGTGATGCTGTGATGGAAGTGAGCTCCAGTAGATCTCTAATGATCATGACAGAAAGAGAGAGGAGAAACATGAGCCGTGTCTGTTTAGTTTTACATGTGACCGAGCACATACAGTATGTGTGCAATCTATCTGAATCACACACACACAAACATGCACAACCAGCATGATGACATACACATAAAGGATATTTACACATGCATCACTTTTAGTGTTTACTGTCACTTGTTTCTCACCACAGTGTGTTGTTTCATGAGCATCAGTGAATGTGTCTGTGTGTGTGTGTGTGTGTGTGTGTGTGTGTGTGTGTGTGTGTGTGTGTGTGTGTGTGTATAATTGTGTATAATATGAATCTCAACATCAAACACACACTGTACAGAAGACATATAGCACATCACAAAACACACAAACATTCACTGAAAGATACACAACATAATAAACACCACTACGATACAAAGATCCATCTTTCTCTTTATATGAAATACTTTGAAAATTTGACATTAAAATGATATGATTGTAATTCTGTTAAATCTGTGGACAAAACAAACCGTAAGATTGACTCTAAAGAGAGAGAAAAGTGCTCACTCAAATATCAAATGAATGATTAATGTAGACGCTGAGAGAGAGAAACCAACAACAAAAGAGTCTGAGACGCATTCATACATTATACATGTGCTGCTCAAACACACGCGTGTTTATTTCATGAGCTGAGGAACCACACGACTGGACAGAGATCTGCTTTAAAACTCTGCTTTACAAAACACTGACAGACAGATCAACTAACATCACTTATTACACCTCAATAAACAAGATATAATTGCTTTATTTCTTGAGAAACTACGAGGAAAAATGTTTCGGTGCATACGTCAGTAGTTTACATTTTCAGAAATTCATTTATCTCATTCAAACTGAGCTGACGGAGGTTAAAAGCAGTAAAAAAAACATTTAAAAACAAATACACACATCTCAAACTGAAATGTTGATGCTGAGAAAACATTCCCGTGTCCTCACACATCCGCTCATACACAGAGTTCAGACGAGCGGGATATTTCAGGACTGAAACTCAAGCTCAATTAATCTTCTTTCCTCTCTGGGATCCGTTTACAAATCATGACACGACACCTCAACACGACGAATCCATCAAAACAGGGTCAGATGAGAGATAAGAGGCTCTGGGAAATCAAGGACCTATTTAAGGGGTGATTTCTGATTTACTGTAATATACGTGAACCCCTGATATTTCAGAAGTGATGACTGAGAGCCCTGATGACAGAAAACATCTGGGAGATGTCAACTTATATTTATCGTATTTAACATTGATTGACACTAGTTTCATATACTTTCTTAAAATCAATTAGAAAAACTGCAGGCAACCTATTTTGCTTTTATAATCATAATTTCTTTTTTTTAAATACCTTATTAAATCAATAAGACTGATGAGGGGTTAGTGGTTTAATTATTTCTCTAAAAAACACTTATATACCATAACGCATACATGAATAAATCGTATAAATATCTCTTATATCTTTGTAATCTACTGAGACAATCATCTGAGCCATAAATACCCATGTGCCTCCGTTTTATTATAGTGAACTATTGTTTACACGTTATAATAAGCTACTATTGGCACATATTCTTAAATCCATAAGCTAACAATAAAATATATATTTTTTTTGATGTTTAGTTAATGTTATTTCGTGTCAATTCAGTTATTCATGTTACTTCATACGCTGTAAAAACTAATTTGTTTACTTTACTTAATGCAATTGTGCAAACTCATTGCCTTGATTCAATTAAATATGCTTAACTAAACTATAGAATTTTTTTACATTTAACTTACTAAAATAAGACGTTTCTGACTCAAAATTACTTAAATTAATTCAGTTGAATTACTACATTTTGCCTGTTATTTCATGTTAACTAGTCTGTGTTCTTTCGGTTTCTTTATTTTACATGTCTTGATATGTATAAATCAAACTTATGCAACCCAAAATGAGCAAGAAGAGACTGATCTCATAACTGACATTAGCACTGTTACAGTCACTAGTGACATAACACATGTTACATGTAACCTCCCACAGGCTAAGCACATGCACCTCTCTTCTGAACAATGGTAACCAGAGACTGAAAATGTGTCAAACTCTTCTAAATATCTAAGAGAAGTGAACATTGACACTAACAAGACTTTAACTTTACTGTTAAACACATCAAATATTCATATTCTTTCAAATGTACTCTCCTAATGCAATCTGACGCAAAGCATGCTGGGAATTGGAAATCCTCCTCAACCAATTGTGTTGAATTAACATGTTTAAATTAAGTAAATAGAACAAGGAGCAAATCATATTTTTTGAGTTTTAGAGTTAATCAAAAATAATCATTATACTTTACTTAAAAGTAAAATTGTGTTTCAGGAACTTAAATATTTAAGTACGTAACTTTTTCATGAAATTAAGTTTACATGACTATTTTGAGCACTTGGTTTAACAGTGTGGTGCATAAACTAATGTTAACAGCGTCAACATTTGATTTGAATAATGTATGTGTAAATGCTGAAATTCACATGAAATAACATTATAAATGATGTTTTAGTTTTACTCATTGTTAGTTCATTAATTAGAGCTAATGCATTATCCAATTGTTAACAAATAAAACCTTATTGTAAAGTGTTACGGAGGTATTTGTGAATTATCCGCTGCTGTTTTGTCTAAAAGTGATTTAGTGATGAAACATTAAATGAATGTTTTGTGTATTGGGGTGAATAGCAGCGTGGGTGTTTGTACAGAGATAAGACTCTCAGACAAACTGATAAACAAACTTAACGCCTGCACGTCCATCGCTGTCACACACAACTTCTCTGTTTATTGCTCTGAGATGATTTTACAGGCAGTTCTGATTCTGATAATCCCTTGAGTCTGGAAATAAATGAGAGAGTCGAGCTGTTATCTGGCATCCAGGCGTCACTATACTGACAGCTGTGAGAAACCTCATTACTGACAATCCCGTGTTTATTTCTCCCATCAGTCACAGACATAAAGAACTCGCTCCACCACCCATGAAAATCAGCCCATCTACTCTTTTCGATTACAAAACTTTTCTTTAAAAATATATATTTTAAGATCATAACATGTAAAACGTCTAATTAAGAATGTCTTATCTGTCATATCGGTATAGGCCGATAAATGTATTTTTTTTTATGTTACCCGTATCTGACGATGATAAAATTGATGCCGATATATTGAAGCCGATAAATCTTGAATCACTTCCTCTGATTGAACTACTTCGTCTGCAAGCTGCTCACAGTTAAAATACAGCACAGCCTTTCTGTCGTAATCATTCACTTACAGATATTAGCAAAACATTGTTGATGTAGGAACAGTATTTATGAATGTTTACATTATAGAACAAAAGCATATTGTTTGAATCAAACTGTTGTGTGGATGCTTTCTGTCTTGAGACCTGTTAGAAATGTGTCTGTTGAAAACATTTTCCTGGAAAAACATCTATAATTTGTTTATTAAATATACCAGAAAAGTTTGAAGGTTATAGAACCCTTAACTAGTATAAAGTAGGCTTGGAACATGAATCTCAGAGAACATGGAACATGAATCTCAGAGAACCGACGGTTAATTTGTTTTCTGCAGTGAATGTTTTCAAATAAAAGCAGTTGTCCACTTTTTGCCTTTTGTTTCAGTCTTAGGGAATTTTATATTAATATTGAGAGATACTATATAGAGAGCAATATATTGGTTATCGACTTCCAATGATAAAGAACCATCGGTTATCGGCCAACATTTACATATCGGTGGATCCCTAGTCTTAACATCTGATGTTATTCCAGCAAGATTTAATGGCGTTCCACATATGTGTTTAAATAAACCATAAACATTGGACTCATGGTCATCACTGCATTAATACAACAATAAGAATACACAACTCAGAAAACTATTACTGTGTTCTTCAAAAATCTGCAATACAAACTTCGGACAACTCTTGTGGTTAAAAATAAAGAAAACGTGATTAAGCAAGGACATTAAAACACTGTATGAGCACACCTCTCCTATTAAAATCTCAACCAGCTAAGACACGACATAGTGTTTGGATCATTTGAATCATGCCGTTGACCGTTGATCCTATGAGCTTCTTGAAGAGACAGAGTGAAATCCTAATTGATCCATACGGACGCTACATGCACCGGATGTGACAGAGCTGAAGTACGTCATCGGCCCGTCACTGTCTGCATACAGCCCAGTGAAAACAGCTGATAATAATGATTTTTAAGTTTTATAACGAGAACACTGAATATGCCAGTTTGTTCTTATTGCAAAGTAACTTGCAGTTTCATATTTCAAACAGAGATGGCGATAGAGAGGTTTACATTATGAATTTCAAATTTACCGTCATCATGAAATGGAAGCAGCGACTGTATTTTTTTTCGTATCTTGACGTATACCAGAGTCAATCCACTTCTGAAATGAGATGAAAATTTTGGGTGGGAGTCCGGATTTATAACAAGGTTATTTAAGTTTACTAAAATGAAAACTTTGAAAACGATCCTGTTCATTGAAATCAAATCAAATATTGACCTACAAATTATTGGAAAGGAAAAATGTAAATGTTGCCTCAAAAATAAACTGAATTAAGTTTAAAGCATTACAATTATAACAATAAACAAAAAATAAAAAATAAAATAAAAATGCATTAATCTTATATAGCAACATTAAAAATAAACCAATAAATTATACATTGACAAAAGCATATATCTAAATTGCTAAAACTTGAACTAAAACTAACACTAATTTAAAATATGAATTAAACAACAAAAAAACTATAATAACTCTGCCGACAACTGATTGGACCGTTAAAAGGTGAAACATTTGAATAGTAGTTTGCAATCTGTCAGTCATTGGAGCCCCGCCCTCGCACCATTCCTCGTCACCAGAAGTGAAAAGAGATCGCAAATGTGTAGGGATACATCATGTATAATAAACACTTTACCACTGTGTGAAACAATTACAATGATCATTTTTAATTTCATGCCGACTTTAACAATGTTGTAACGCGAGTGACTCTGATTGTTCATATGACAACATAATGTTAAAGATGCCGTTTCAAAATTAGTTTGAATGTTATTTTATTAATAGTTAGTCGCTACGCTCAGAGGTTTCAGAGGTCATGATGGGGTCAGTGCCCACTTCTACAATAATAAAATCCTGCAGCAAACATTCCCAGAATCATCTTCATCTGACATCATTTAACGTCTCCTGAATTGTTTAAAATCATCATTTAAAAACAAAACTTGAAGCCAACGTTATATTAGTGGAATGTGTCGTGTGCACTTCCTGTGTGGAGGGAACCCAATGAAAGCGTGCAATATAACGCCGTGTACGTCTGGACACATATATTCTCTTCCTCTCCTCACGGCTCGGCTCTCTGGCTGCTATTTTTGCCACCCACCATGATGAGTAATGAGTGGAACAGATAGCAGACAGAAGCCTGTGTCGACCCCCCCCACACACACACAGCCCATCAAACTTAACAGGCATGTCCCATCAGGGCATCTCCCGCTGGGTCCTGACCAGCCCTCCACTGCGGCCCAGCGCCACACACATACACCAGACACCACAGCGGGACATTGATATCAGGAAGCCAATAAATCCACTCATTTAACCGTTCACTCATTTAAACTCTCAGACGGCAGAAGCGCACGCTAAACTATTGTGAGAACGTTACAAGAACATTCCTCCAAACGCTGATGTCTTTAACAGTGACGCCGAGCAAAGGTGTTGCTAACTCGTCTGCTTTACACGTTCACCAAAAGGTTCTTTGAAGTTCTTCCTGATGGACTGAAAACACTTCTGCTGGGTGGCCGCTCAAGAACGGACTCTCTTACAAAAATGATGGACAATGTTATTTATAGTAGATGTGTGTTAAACATGGGTTTGTGTTATTTAGAGTCTTTAATTCTGTCCTCGTTTATTCTCTCTCACACGGTTGAAAATCTGTATGCAAGTGTTTCTTCCGTGGAAAACAAAGAAGATATTTTGAGAAATGTCTCAGTGGTTGTGTTTATACTATGTAAGGCAATGGAGTTCAGTGTTGTTTGACTATCAACATTATTCAAAATATCTTCTTTTGCATTCTGAAGAAGAAAGAAATAACATGAGAATGAGTAAATCATTACGTCTCCCTTTAACTAGAGAAAGATTGTTTTGTCAGCGTACTGCATATTAGACACATCAATCACATTTTAGACAGAAAATCCAAATGTATTTTTCTTATATAAACAAGTCAACAAACCAATTGAATTTTCAAAAGAATCACATACAGCTGTAAGAGTTATGGATTTGTTTAGATTCACTTAGTGACTTCAGACATCACTGGCTGCTCTGTGTGTATTTGGTTTCCTGTTTAATTCCAGTGTTCACACAACTTCTGACACTTTTTTACGAGTATACATAACATGTCATGTGGCTTCTCTTTAGACATTTAAATCTGCAGTCTATAACTTCTATCTCTGTTTGAAACCTAAAACCGCAGGATACTTAACATATTTATTTTTACATATATTATATTTATTTTTAACCAAAAAGAGTTATGGCGTACAGATTAAATAAGCGGTCATATTTTTGACCATTCTTTTGATCGCAAAAACAAGTTCATGTTATGAATGTTTTAGCTTTCAATTATACCATGGTCTGTTTGAATACTGGATTCTGATTGGCTGAAGGGTGTGTATTAAAAGCCTTTAACACATGGATAGCTCCAGTCAGTTTGATTACATTTCAAATTAACTGACAAAATAACTCTCATTTTAACCTGTTTGATCTAAAATGACACTGTCAACATCAATAAAAGCTTTAACTTGGCAAATAACCATGGTATAAGCGGCATAATCCACGGCTAGCTGTGCATTAAAGGATTTTAATGCACTTTGCGGAGGCAACCAGCCGACGTCATGCATTTAAATCCTTTAATGTTCTCATGGATTAACCCTTACATGATGCATATAGTTTTCGATTGAATATTAATGTAAAATAAAGGTAATAATTAAAAAATGCCGTTCCACGTCCCCGTACATGTTAAGGGCTTAAAAGAGTAGGCCTAAGCGTTAAGAAAGGAGGTGTAAAATGCATCTGATATGAGCTGTAGGTGTACTATCTTGAACAGATTTAACAAACACTAAATCATAAGAAAACCTTAAGCCTTGTGTTCTGAATACACATGAAGCAGCAGAAAGTAAAGTCCTGCCTTCATCTGAAGTGACCTGGAAAAGGACTTCATTCACATGTCACAAAAGTCAGACTAATTCGTCGGGGGTGGGAGGGGGTCTCGAGCCCTGAGACGTTTTCCCATGATTGAAATCTTAATTCAGCAGACACGTATTTAAATGAGGAAAAGAACAACAACAGTCTACATGTGAAACCTTTCTGACACGCTCGCCGGCTCACACGAGAGAATCCGAGAGCTTTCTGCTTCCCATTAAATCAATATTTAACAGGAATTGAAAGAAATCCGTTTGGCCGTTCTTTCAATGACCTGACCAGCCAAATAATAAACTGCCACGTAAGTGCATTTCGCCGAGCCTGTCTGGCGTTGACGCTTATTTGCAAAGCAAATCAACGGAAGCGTCAGGGGTTCTTGGATGTTTGACCCACCGAGCAACCGAAACTGCTTTTCAGCGGCTTGTTTTTCTCCTTTACGCCCACTTTCGCATGAACAAGCACCCTGAAGTTGTCAAACTTTCCCTGCCGTGTGAAGGCCGCGCTGAAGAAGTGCTCACAAGAGAAAGAAAGACGGACGAGACAAAAAGAGGCTGACAAAGCCTGAGCGTTCTGGCCTCCTGGCGTGTCCGGGTGTGAATGGAGGGTGACGCTTGTGCTATGGCATGCTAATGAAGCTCTAATACTCACAAATGCCCTCTCTCTTCCCTCCGGCAACAGGGCAACGGGGTTAATTATCATAACAACAGGGTGCTGCCGCGGCCGGAGAGACGCTGGACCCTTCACGGGGGAAACCACGAGCGCTTTTACCGTCAGTCTCAGATGAAGAGCGGAGCAGCGACGGGTCCGAGAGGTCGCCTTCGTTCGAGTCGGGATGAAGTTTCTATGAAGTCTGTGGAGGTGGGGGGGTCTCGTTTAAACCATCACTTTTTTAGCTTTTGTTTGACTTGTGTGGTGAGTCGCTTCAGTCTCCAGTGAAAGAGGCATTCACAAACACAAAAACACACAAACTGTACCGTCCAACACCCTGTAAAAATGGCCTCAGTGTGATTCCTGCTTTGTAATGTAAAGACTGGACAAACAGATCACTTCATTAAGAGCACATCACTGAAACACACACAAACTCTGCCAGCACAAACATGCTCCAACAATCCTTAACAACACTATCACGAAAGAAACATACAGCTGATGTCCTTCTGAAACCTCGTATCACCATATTTACTGATTTTATTTTATTTGTGTGCCATAAATCACTATCATTAGTCAGTATTTATGTTTATAGCTAGATTTGGCAAATAAAACATTTTTAAAAGTGCTTGATTGTAAAAGAGTTTTTTCCATATCCTGAAAAACAGTGAATTTGGACATCGAGGTTTCAGAAGGACAGTGACGATTATAGGCATGGGCCGGTATGAGATGTTGACGGTGTGGTAACCTTGAGCCAAGCTGTCCCAGTATGTCGGTATTGGGGTTGCAGCTTTAAAATGTGTTATTTTAAATGTCCGAGTAATACGTTCACCAAAATAGATTTGATTTTCAAATAAAACATAATATTTGGAATATTAGTAAACATGAGCAGTATGTCAGCAGGTTAAATCAGTGCTTCCCAAACATTTTGAAAGCATGTCACCCCTTTCTAGTCTTCTTTTAAATGTATTTCCAGTAATTAAACTTGCATCCATGCATCCATTCATCCATAAATACATTTATAAAACCTTGATTCTGATTGGCTGAGCGGAGTTCTAAGCCATTATAAAATACCCCGATATATAACATTTGATAAAAGCAATACGCCGTGTGCATTTTATAACAGCTACGGGGTTTTAGGCACTCCGCACAACGCCCTCAGTTGTTATAAAATGCACTGTAACCCACTGTTTCACACGGCTTCTTGCTTTAACATATTCATAAGTCTATTAAATGCAGATGAGCAAACAACTAATTAAACAAAATATAGCACAGAACCTGATGGATTCCTTCAAAACAGCTTGTACCTTTGGAACGGTATAACAGAAACTTTAAATGGTTTTAAAACAGCGACTTTCCAAACCGCGGTATACCTTGGAACCGGTAACGAGTTAAAAGTTGTACCATTTCACATCAATTTAGTAACATTCAAAGTCAACACTACATTCTTTACACAACAATGATGTACTAAAAACGAAAGTTGTTTTAGTTTACACAGATACTTTTTTTATGCGCACTTTAAAATTCATTTTCAAACGTTTGCGTTTTCAGGCCTCCAAAACACTGCTGTCATGTAATTAAATTGTAAAAAAACAGTTTCTGTTTGAAAACTGGATTTAGTGTCAGTCCAGCACCCAACGTTCTGTTTCTAAGCGAGTAACAGGACAGAACCGAGGGAACGAAACGGAAGACGTTTTAAAAGGCGGAACTCTTTGGCTTCACATGAAAACTGAACGCTTGTAGGGAGGGATGAAGGAAAACCACCAAGATGTATTACAAGATGTACACACATTAACAATAAAGAAACGCCTCATCCAACACAAACACTCTTTACATATACCATCAAAAACCCACACCAACACATCTGTAAATACTGTAGAAACACACAACGTCAGACACAAACTCTTTAAGAATGGCCCAACGCTCTCACGGGCGTCGAGTGCTCTTATAATTTTTGAATCATAAATGAAGAAGGCCCGTTTCAATGGGAACGCCCAACGTTCAGACACGCAAACAGTCAAATCCTTCTTTAACATAACAGCTCTTGATGGATGACTAGGGACAACAGTGTTGCCAGGAACCAATCCTGGCCAACTTCATGGAAAGGAAAAGAAAACAGGTCTTTTGTTGCATTTCTAACACCAAAACAAAGCGTCTTTGCTTTTAAAGCACACTTTAACTGGGCTTTGAAGCCCCTGACATCCTCATTAACTCGTGTGAAGGAAAGTGAAGTTTTGTTTTTGCCCGCTTCTCGTCTGCTCCGCTTGGCTGAACTTCACTCGTCTTCATCTGCACCAGCATGACGGCCGGCACGTTTACACAATCATACCACAGAACAAAAACTTCAGCGTTACAACACAAAACATGAGTCATCTCACAGAAATTCAAGGTTTCGTCTATTAGTAAAACAAGTCTACCGGACCTCATTGAAAACAGCTTGTGAATTCCAACACAAGCGAAGAGAATGCAACTGATCCAACAGGTTGTGCATTTGATTCTTAATGTCAACGTGTTAACAGAATTAAAACACATCACATCATTCATAAATCATCACTAAACAGAATTCACAAACAGGTCTAAACAATCTTTCAGAATGCTGTCTTGAGATTTTAGGATGAATGTGATTTGAGTTTTTACCTTTGAGCATTGCTTGTGATTCTGACACCAAACCAAAGAGCCGTTACTCTGTGAAGAGAGAAATAAAGTGACACATGAAATGATACACGTCAACATACAGATCACATGAGTTTTGGTCTTCATATGCATGCCAACATCACCACGAGAAGAGATGCATCTCATAAGAAAAGATGCCAATAACAACACTTTCAAACACAGACATGTCAAATGACCCTTTGTTGCTTTTCCAAGAAGAGTGTTTGAACGGCTAAACTTTACGGTCTTCAAACCAAAAGTCTGTTTAAATTCAATGTCAAGTTCAAGGGGTTGTGGAACAATGTAATCCAGTTATTCCCTGTGAAACCTCGGGAAATAACTTATCATTAAAGGAGTTAATTTGCCAGCCAGTACCGCAGGGTGTCGAGCACTTGATGTCAAGGCTAACGGTCAAACGGCTTCAAAGAGACGAAGACATGATACCCCCCACCACCACTATCATCATCATCATCGACATGAGACACAAACATCACTCTCAACAGAACTCATCTGAATAGTGTTATATTAGTCCTGCTTACATTCACACTATACATTTAACCCTGAACCTCACTTCCAGAATGTGTTTGTGTGTGAGCGTGTGTGTGTGTATGTGTGTGAGCATGTGTGTGTCAGGACAGCATCATCACTCCAGCACACAGTAGGGATGTTGACCCAGCTGCCGTCACAGACATTTATAGATCAACACTATAAACTCAACTTGAAACTGATTCCTGAACACACGGAGCCTTCGTCTGTCACACATTTAAAAAAATGTACAATCTCTTTAGAAAAAAAATACACACACTCAAAGCTAAATCTCCACTTGTTTCTACTGGATACGTCTGTGAGCTGTTTTTAGAAGGACAGGTGGGATGTTTTTTGGTTCAGGCATTTCAGAAAAGGTCATTGTCTGTGTGTCTGTTCTGTGTTTTATTTAAATGTTTCGAATGCTTTCATCAGACTGGTGCTTTGGAGCGAGTGTTTAACACAACACAGATCCGCTCTACAACTGAAGACAAAAACATGTGTTTCAGAGATGTCCTCGTTGAGTTAAAGCTGATCCATACATCTCACATAAGACAGACGTGTCTGTGCACAGAAACAGAATCATCCATCATTTCAAACCCTTCGGATCAAAGTTGCTGAGCTGTCATTTCATAAACTGAGTCCAAAAATAACACTCATCCAAACCAAAAAATATTTTTTTAGAAAGTAAATAAAAGGATCTGTAACATAACAGGGTTAAGATCACTGTACAACAAAAATCCATAAAATATTTTGTAAATTGGAAAACAGAAATTTACTGTAATTTCTTTTTGTAAAATTATAGGATATAAGGATATATGTTAAATTATTTTCCCCATTTTCTTGTAAAAGTGTTTTTCATTAATTTTGTCTTTTTTAACAGTAGTAAAAAAAAGGAAAATAAAGTTTTTCACTGTTAATTTACATTTTCCACAGATTTTCTGTAAATTCCTAAAATATATAAAGCTCTGTAGTAAAAGTATTTTACAAAGTTTACAGGTTTTTTTTCAGTCTTCCATTTTCATTCCAAAATTTCCATTCTGCCTATAAATTTACTGATGGATTTTGAGTGATTATGTGTCAAAGAATTGTATTAAATATCAGCATTGACCACTAGAAAACTACCAGAAGATACTTTAATATACATGTAATTGAATTCTAAAACATCTTTATGTTAAAAAAAGAGATTGTTGTGTGAGGAGGACTGAGACATGATGCTGGGAAGTTAGCAAACAGAGAACTTCTTATCAACATTTCATAAGGTGCAAAACATCTCCAGCTGTCACATTCTTCAGATAGAGCGGCTGTAAAGTGTCACGGTCAACGAGGTAAAAATGACATTCCAAAGCTATCGAGGGTTTTTATAGACTCTTGGGCTGTTTAATGAGTCGTTATTGCTCCGTAGTTAAGATAACGTTGTCTCATAACACACCCAACATTCAAACACCTCATCCATCACACAGGACAAAGAGCACATCCAACCGTTCCTCTGAACACAGGCATGATAAAACATACATTTAAACAAAGTCATCATTTATTCCCGCTCATATACTGTATGGTGCTTTGAATACAAGTGTCTGTCAAATTGAATGAAACATCGTGTCTGTGTTCCACAGGTTTGAAAGGGAGAAAAGTAAAGCTCATATTTTCAAATAAAGAATTTCAGAACAGACCTGTGTATTTGAACAGATAATCCAGACGATTATAATCCAGGCTGGTCTAGACGCTCTGACAGACACAGAAATGTTTTGGTAGCGTCATACAGCCGCAGTGTTTACACTTTGGCATTTGTAAGTAAACCATTTGTACTCAAACTCACCAATGGGTTTTTATAGCTGTCTCAACTTATTAAACTATGACAGGACAAAAATTCCCTCGCTCTCGAAAGTCCTGCGCTGTAATATCAACTCTTACATTCATCAGCTTTCTAAAGGGAAGGAGGAGTGTACATCATCTTTGTCACATATTGTCAATACAGCTTAACATGAAGCAACAACCTTCCTTTATACATCAGAACACATTTTGTGAGGTAACAGATACAGATGATGTGAAAACACTGAGAATCACAATCAAGTGTGTATGTGTGTGAAACAACACAAGACTCCATTCAGCTCTTTCATAACTAATGAAAAACAACACACAACACACACAGGCACACACACACACAGGCGCACACACAGGCGCACAGACACACACACAGACACACACAAAGACACACACGCACGCACAGACACACAAACATGCACACACAGACACACACATGCACGCACCCACACAAAGACACACACGCACGGACGCACAGACACACAAACATGCACATACACACACAGACACACAAAGACACACACGCACGCACGCACAGACACACAAACATGCACACACGGACACACACACATGCACGCACACACAAAGACGCACACACGCAGACACATACACGCAAGCACATACACACACATACACACACACAAACAAACATACAGACACACACATGCACACACACACACACTCACAGACACACACTTACACACGCACATACAGGCACATACAGACACACACACATACAGACACACACACGCAGAAACACAGAAACGCACACACACACACAATGAGCTGATGGTGCGGTTTGCTTCCACTTCCAAGTTATTTCATATCAAAGGCCCGTGACAAGCGACATGGCACAACTACTTTCCAATGTTTGTCTTTCCTCTGGATCAGAACACGTGTCCCTCGGGCTCGGCACATAAACGGTACGGGCCAAACGCAGCCTTAATTTAAAACGTCATCATTTTTACGACGTCAAGCACACTAGCAGGACCTCGCTGACACACCTCTGGCTTTATACATCCACACATAAATAATTCCACACACAGCAGACGCTTTCCAAACGCACACGGACCAACACAGGCACTCTTTCAGTACACACGCAGACGCTGAATTTACAGCTGGGTGTTTCCGTTAAGACTATTATGGGATGGGGGAGAGAAATTCCCTTTTGATGCATCTAAAATGGGAAAATTTTAAACTCTAAAAGATGTCAGATGTAATGTCACTGAACATTAAACTGGGTGTTTTGATGACTTGAAGCAGCAGGAACACATAAGAACGTGAATAATGTTGAACATTCATTTGAATATTACAACCATTTGAATGTTTTATAGCAAACGAGTGTAATGTGTGAACACATGAAGAGTCTGGAGGTGTAGATGAATGTAGATTGTCGAGGTCAAATCATCTGGATTTGATGTGAAATGTCCGAGTTCATATCCAGATCTTCACTAATATTGACTTTTGATTGCAGACGAGACAAATCTGAGCTCAGTTTGACACATTGTTGACATCATTTGGCAAACTCTCATGACATTTGTGACTCTTTCTCAGGAGAAACAACTGTAAACACACAAGAGATTTAAGCAATTGCTCTCTTTTTAATCTCATTGATGTCTAGGAGAAATAATTGAGATATAAAAGTGGTGTCTAAAAAGCATGTTAAAACTCTAAAATGTCTAAAAGACTCTCAGAAGACTTTGAACCTGACATGACTCTCTGAATGATCCAAGAAGAGCTGGTTTAAATGAAAAATATATAAAAAAAAATCCAGTTTGACCGTGAATCTGTGGATTGAGAAGATTGACCGCCCGGTTGATCATCACAGAGCGTCTCTGTCTATAAAAATCTCTTTATGCAGGAATGTGTTCACCTCCAGCAGGATCTGCTGCGGTACAAGAGTGTCACACAAGCATTTGGTCAAGCGGCTAGTTTGGGATGAGGGGGGTGGATGTTTTTGCAGCTGACCAGACCTCCCATCTTCACATGAAAGAGTCATGAACACACACACACAGCCTCTGGACAGTCTTTATGGAGCTCTGACAACAATCGCTTTCTATTCCTGGAGCTTCTCATCCAGCTCGACCGGCTCTTTATCAAGCTCAGCCTGTCACGGCACTTCCTCCAGAGACAAAAGCAACGGAGATTCAGAAAGAGATGTCTCAAGAGCTTCTCCATATTTCTCTTTTGATGTGCTGCAGACCTTCCTATGATGCCTGACGCTCAGCTTTATGATTGCCAAAGCCTGTATGCTTGTGTTTCAAATACATCCGTCTGAAACTTCAGTGGGGATTTCACAACAAAACTTATCAGGACTTTAAATACAGAATTTCTTCTCCAAATTTGGCCTCTGGATGATTGTTTTCAGTCCAAGTTAGCTCTACTCTCAAGACCTTAATGCGAAAACAAACAGCCAAAAAAAGATTCCACCTCTCATTTCTGTACTGCCAAACATGTGTATTTATAAACTTTTATACCATGGTCTGTTTGAATACTGGATTCTGATTGGCTGGAAGGTGTGCATTAAAAGCCTATAACGCAAGGATAGCTCCAGTCAGTTTGATTACATTAAAGATTAACTGACAAAATAACTCTCATTTTAACCTGTTTGATCATCGCTTCGCCTCGGGTGGTTCTTTGTCTCCACGTCGTGCATTAAAATCCTTTAATACACGGCTAGCCGTGGATTATCCCTTAACAAAAGTATTTATTGTACTTCTTTTTCAAAAGTTTTTGTTGTTTCCCGTGTAGCTCTTTTCTTCATTGGTTCTGTGTTTTCCCAGTGTATTTAAGCCCTTGTGTTTCAGTTGTAGGTTGTCAGTCGATGTTGCATGTCGCCCCTTGTTCCTGGTGGTCACCTATTTTGGTTGACCTTGTTTCAGTTTTGTTTTGTCCTAGTAAATCTTTACTGCATGTGGATTCACTGTCTTGCCGTGACACCAATAAACCTGAATTTACTGTAATCTAGTAACAAATCCTGTAATAAACTAATCATAACTAATTTAAAAGAACGATAGAAAGGCACAAATGCACAGAATTGCTTAAATAATCTTCATGTATGTTCATAAAATGTCAATGAAGTTTCTAGAAGGGTTCTTTGAGTGACTTCATTAAAGTCAAATTTTCTTGAAAGAACCGTTTCTTCTTGATGTCTCATAGCCTTAAAGGGACAGTTCACCCAAAAATGAAATGTCTGTCCTAATTTGCTCACCCTCAGGTTGTTTCAAATCTTTATAAATTTCTTTGTTCTGATGAACACAAAGGAAGATATTTGGAAGAATGTTAGCAATCTTCAGTTCTGTGACATCATCCGCTACAAAAGTAAAAAATAATATTGTACATTTTTTCTTCTGTTATACACAAAATGTGATATTTTGAAGATTTTAGGAACACAAACAGTTTCGGGGCATTTATGACTACCACTTAATTTATCAATGTTCCAGAACGGAAAATTGCCAACATTCCTTTAATTATCTTTCTCTGCATTCAGCAGAACAAAGTAATTTATACAGGTATGAAATAACACGAGGGTGAGTAAATGATTTGTGTACTGTCCCTTTAAGAGTAGTATTCCACTATAAAGAATCTTCTGTGCAATAGAAAGGTTATAGGTTCTTTACAGCATCACGCAGCTCAGAATGGATCTTTTAAAGTGTGAATGAGAAGAGATTAAGAGATGTGATCATGCACACAAACACTCTCGTGATTAAATGATAAAACCGTGTTTTTTAGCACCTGTTGAAGGTCTCTGAAGCGTCAGTTTATTCATCTCATTCAACAAGACCTGACAGGAACAAGCTTTTATCGATGATTTTAAACAAATATATTCTACAGCAATCGATGTTTATGCAACTAACCCAATAGAATCAAAACAAAGATGAATAATTAACGAAGAAATGTCAAACTAATACCACAAAATATTAATAAACAGTGATCCACATAAACACAAGTGACACGTTTCTTCAAAGTTAGTAACACTCGTAATTTCACGAGGTAATTGTTCGTTGTTGAATGATTTGTGTTAAATGAAAATAAAGTCAAACCTGGAAGTGTTTGAAAACAGCAGAGATGCGCGTGATGTGCAGGCTGAGGCATCGCGACGCGCACCTCGCGCGGTAAACGCTCGCGCTGAAGAACTCGTCAGGTTTCCTCGCGTACACGTTCACAACAAATATAATCCACAAACTCAACACGAACGCGCTTTTCAGACACATGATGGACGCTGCGAGCTCACGCGCCGACTGTGATGGAGCTGCGGCTGCTGCGACTGAAGAAAGTTTCCCGCGGCCCCGGGGAGGAGTCAGCGCGCGCGAGGGGAGGAGCTTGAGGCGAGCCCCGCCTCTACAGACGCAGGTACAGGAGCGCCAGACGTCGAGCTCAGAGGTGATGGAGAAACGGGCAGTAAATAGTTCTTATTAAGAGCTTATCGCTGTAGACATAAACTATAAAGCCTTCACTACAATAGTTTTAACAGGATATGATGGCAGGTTATATGGGGGGAAGTTTAAACAGGCTTCACAGCAACATTTACACAACCAAACACTTGAAAAACACAAAATAAGTCATTAAAAAATGCCAAACGCAAATTTGTCCTAATGTTTGTCACTGTGTGTATTCACTTGTTAAATTCACAGAATTATTCTAATTTAAGGCCTAAAACTTTTTTAAACGTACAAAACCACTGCTAAAAAGTCATTTTAAGTCTGTCAGACTTTTAACTAATCAAATTGAATATTTCAGAAATCAATTCTCAATTCTAGTAGTCAAATATATATTCTTCTCACAAACCCAAACTCAGCAAAGAAACATCATCGGTTCATTTTACAGTCCTGTTTCCCATCTGCATACTGTGTACTTATCATTGTAAATATTATAGCTGAGTAATAACTGAACATATCCTTATTCAGTTCAATTCAGTTTTTTATAAAAATAAACAAAAGTTACTATTAGGATTAAAATAACAAGGGTTATTGTATAGTTACTTTAAATACAGTACTTTCTTATAGGTAAGTTCACTCTTAGTTAAATAAAGTGTAAGCACATTATCTTTAAACATTACACGTGAAGATCAACAGACATCTGAACTCAACTGTGAGCGTCTACACAAGGGTTCGGTTTGAACAAACATTCTCTGTGTGCATCAATCACGCTTCAGATTCTAGTGAAAAGGTCCCTCGTGAGCTTCAGATATTGAGCTTAACAAGCATTTCAATTTCACTTCACAAACACCCGTAACCACAGCATGGAAACAACACAACAACAGATCACACAACATCGTCTCTGCAATCCTGACAGGAGATAACAAAGCGTTAAAGAAAGCCAGGCCACAGTTGAAAACCTTCCCGGAAGGGTTTGTAAAATGTTATGACTTCACTCTCCGGTGCTCTCGCTCACTGTTACAGCGGCACAACTATTCTCCTCTAATGAGTTTTTATGGCTTTGCCTCCTGAACAGCACAAGACCGACTGGAGCTCATAATCACTAGATTTGGCCTAACGCAACACTTCGCCCTGGGCCAACGGCAGCCCGTGCCAAATATTTCAGCTCGTACCTCTCTAATGAAAGCCTCATACAGACTCCATCTATCTCCTGGAGAAGAACCGCTGGAATTCATCTTGGGTCATTTTTTCAAGGCCAGGGCGGCACTGACCACACACACACACTCACACGTGTGGTCACGGTGTCATTACACGCGTGTTTTTCTCTCCATCACGTGTGGTCAACAGCCTGAACTCATTTGATATTCTCAATGGTCTGTGTGAGCGAGGAGGCCATTTCCCAGCTGTAGCGAGATGAAGTCTGCGGTCCCCGGCCACTCTTAAAGCTCTTAAACGTGGATGTCTGTGTACCTTGGACGTTTCTCTAATAGCTTAATTTGTTGCCTTATTGCAGCCATGTGTTGTCGAGGTGAGTCGGGGGATTTACGGCGTGGTGTGTGAACGCTGTGCGGTCGCCTGCCCACCTGATGACACGTTCGTACCGTAGTAAAGTGACGACAGAGCGGACGGTGTGCACACCTCAGATGGAGGTGATGATGCTCTTTATGTTTTTTAATTTACATGTCAAGCTGCAACAAATAGAAAATATCAAATGAGAAAAACACTAATTTACCTGTTTAAATGTAACCACCAAAATCTAGATTTGAAATCATATTTTGACACAATGTCCATTTCATTTTCTCATGGTGTGAAATCTGTTAGCTCGTGTAGATTCAAGTTTTGGTCTGGCACAAGAAGACATTCATTTACTCTCACGCTGTTTAAAATACACAAGAGCTCAACAAGAACCTGGATTTTCCTAGTAAAATCTCACTATAAAAAATAGTATAATGTGTACTATGGTAAACTAGTAAATTGCAGGATATAATAGCGTACTGTAGTATTCACTGTGGAAAAACTGAAGCCAACACTTTTGTATTCACTTTCATCAAATTCAAAAACAGTATCTGGGAATTTGACTATTGTTTATTGTGTAATAGCATTCATTCTCGTGGGAATCATGTGGGCAATTCCAGCGTTATAGACGTGACATAAAAATGCTCCGAGAATGAATTTGTTATGATTATATTGAAGCATCTGTTTATATTTTACTGAACGCTGGTTAATAGAGTCTAAACATTAAAAAATGTCAGTCTGTTAGGGAAAAAAAACACACGTTATGGATGTGACAAATAAAGGAGATGAAATAAAATGCACAATCCTGAAGTAATAATATCCAATGAATGGAGAAGTGATGCCTCTTTATAGAACATCAAATAGTTACTTTATATTCATTTTCATGTGTCCATTTATGAGGAACATGTAGAGTTATGGATGTGACAATCCAGAAAATGTCTCTTACCTGACTATGAAAAACCATGAACTAAAAATTAAACAAATGCTTCACAAATTTGAAGAGAGATCTCACATGAGTATCTGAACCCCTTAGCTGTTACCAGTGTAAAAACCGCTGGTAAATACTTAATTTTTTCGTGGTAAGGTTGACATTTTCACGGAATTGCCCATCAGGTGTAAGAATATTATGTTCATGTTATATAATACTCTAAACAAGACCTAATCCATTCATGTCACGCTGTGGCTGAACACATGAGGTGTCTGAAATGTCTCTGTGATGTTTAAAAGCACACGTATGCTCTCTCTGGAAGTTCTCACACCTCCACCGGCGCTCCACACTTCAACTGAACGTCACGGCCCAGTTACGATGTTTATTTAGGTGAAGCAGGAGAGATCTGGCTTGTGTCTGCGGTAATGACCCTGACACCTACTGTTTACTTCTCTAAAAATGAAAGCATTTGTTCTGTGTGAAATGACATTAATGAGCTCGCTCTCTGTAATGAAACAAATCACTCTTGAAAATGTGAAGTCGAATCTGAGGTGCCAAACATCTCACCTTGAAACATCACGACTGCAGACAGAGGAGAAATCACAAAGAGCTGATTTTCCTATCATGGAATAGAAATCTAAAGAAACAAAAGCACAAATCATGTTTTAAATTATTCAGAAATAATCCAATGAACATGTAAAATCAAATGTCTAGGGTATATCACACTATAAGAGCACAGGGAGTGTTCACACATAACTTTCATTAAACAAACACCAGAACAAAAGGTTCTGCTTACTCCAAGACAAATGGTCCTGAGCTCTCATGTCAGCATTGTCTGCATTTAAAGGGACAGTACACCCCAAAAAGAGCATTCTGACTATTTGCTCACCCTCGAGCTGTTCCAAATCGGTCTAAATGTCATTGTTCTGTCAAACACAAAAGAATATATTTGGAAGAATGCTTATACCAAACAGTTATTGGACACCATTGAATACTATAGTATGGTGGTTAAAAGTGCCCCAGAACTGTTTGCTGTTCCACATTCTTCCAAATATCTTCTTTTGTGTTCAATAGAACAAAGACATTTATACACGTTTGGAGAAACTCGAGGGTGAACTCTTTTTTGAGTGAAGTATCACTTTAAGGGCTGTAAAAATGACAAACTCACATCACCTTGAACAGCTTTTTTTAATGCCTCACACCTGCTGACATTCAGATTAAAAGTCCCTCATGTCAAACAAAACTTATTTATTGTTTTGTTTTGAGTCACTGTGTCAGAGCGCCTACATCATTTATGAATATACTCATTATTAGGAAGACCAGATCAACTTTAAGATTATTCACAGAATCTGTATGAAGCCCGTGACGTTAACTCAGTGTTTATACAACAATACAGAGTTAAAGATACTTTCAGAGAGAAAAACATTCAAGACGTTCAAATAACTATGTTTGTTTAGACCCATAACAACTTCAAAAGTACTTAATGGATCTGTTAAGTGGAGCTGTAATTGAAACCTGGAATGTTGAACTTTCAACACAATCATCCACAATACTTTCAATAACCTGCAGATTATTGTCATTGAGGAAAACCCCCTGACATCTGCACATCAAATGAAGCAAAAGACAAAAACGAAGAATAATAGCACACAGTTGAAATCCTCAGAAAACATAAATCAATCCCTCATGTCCACGTTGACCCCATTTCTGTGGCGGTTCCACTTCTGGAGGACGGTTAACCTATCGGCCCTCCTTCACTCGCTGTCAGACGTTTCTAAGCATCTGGAATTCATCTCACACCAGTCATAGAATGTTCATTCACAATTGACCAATAACTTAAGCGTGATATTCTGAGTTTTAACCTGAACTATGATACTATCATCCTGCATTCTAAAGAAGTGAAATCATATGATCACCACACAAACACAGCAAACAATCTTCACGTCAAGAAGGTCATGACAGTTGAGAGTTAATGTGGATGTTCTGTGCACCTGTAAACATCTTCAAGTTCAAACACAGATCCAGGACTAAAGATTCATCATCACACAATCCTACTGAAGTATCTCACACCTTACCATTGTTTATCCTCTTTTATAGCCTGTTGTTTGTCTACACTACACAATCAAATCAGATGAAGGAACATGTGTACATTACAGTATTACACACACTCACCCTCACGTTTGCTCTGTCGTGTTGTTCAGAAGTCTCCTGGCATCAGATTCCCACCCATATTCAAACACAAGAAGCTTTGATCATGTGACCCAGCACCTGCAGGTGGGCTCATTGTTTCTCACCTGCACACCCGTCTCATTCATCAAAGACTGAAAAACTACACCAGCACATGAGAAACCTGAGCACATCATTCTTACAGCTGATATATATCATACTGCACACGTCAATGTGATCTATGAAACCAGATGAAACACAGCAGAGAGAACGAAACGCAATACCTGCACGAAACATTTAAGTGTGATGTATAAGGAGATGGCCTCAAACTCAACATGTGTATCATTAGGAAAATGTGAAGAGTAAATCTCACGCAGCTCATGGGCGCAGATTTGGTTTGAACATTGAGGGGTTAAAGTGTCAACTGTACATGTTTTCATTCATCACTGTATAAACATTAGGAGGTTGTAATTGCTAGTTTTGATGATTGGAAAGTTCCCTCCCTCGGGAAACTACGCTGTGTTTCTGACATCTGTGAAATAAAACAGTCTCTGTGTGTTCATGAGTGTGTTCTGCTGACCTTGTGAGCTCCCTCTAGAGGACGAGTTCTGATTTAACATCTTCAGCTCCACTTCATCAGACTCTGGAAATCACACAGTGACAGCATCTCCTCAAACAGAAACAAAACACCTCAATAAATCTTTAAAAATCAACTCTTGGTTTACATTCCCTCATCCGTCCTTATGAATTTATGCATGAAAGCGTTTAATTGAGTTCATACAAAATCACGATGTTTACCTCATAGATAATAACTGACATCAATGTTTAAAATGTTTATCATCTTACACATAATGTTAAAAAGTTATTCCACGGCTCGTTGAAATGCTTGATTCTGATCAGTCGCGACATTTGCAGGTTCGTTATTCCCAGATAACAACCTCCCAAAACTCCACACGGTAACCCGGATCCAGCAAAACATTTGAACTTTTTTTACCAATTTAAAATGTTTTTTTTTACTAAGTAAATATTAATATTTATTTTAATTATATTTACAAAGGATTAAACCAAATTACCTGTTCGTGGCGTCTTTTTCTTTACCTTAAAACCGAAAATAAACTCGTTTTTCTAGCGGAAGATCTGCATTCGGTAAAAATGAGATAATCAAATTTCAAATCATATTTCATGTCCAATATTTTTCTCATTTGGCAATTAGCCTTGCAACACTGGGTTCACACCAAACGCGAATTTAGCGTTTTGCGCGAGTAAATAACATACAAAGTCAATGCAAAGACGCATGTAGACGCGAACTCGCGGCAGGCGGTGCGAATCGGGTGGCGCGATTATCGCGAACGCGCGTCAATCTCGTCTTCCGCAAAGGTTAAAAATATTTGCCAGAGATCGCGTCACTAAAGCGAAAATAACGAGCTTTTCACGCAAGTAACAATGCGCGTGGAACCCGACTGTTCGCGTTTGGTGTGAACCCAGCATAATAATCAGGATAATGTACAAGCTGTTATCGCCAAATAACAGTGTGACACAAGACCTTTATTTCTGTGATAACAACCGGCTGCCTGTACATTATCACTTACTTATCGTGTTAAGCAGGTCATTCACATTCTGTGTTATAAGACTAAAACTAATGCTTATGAGACAAATGAGTGTGTAGAAAGTTTTACAAACAAAGATCTTAATGTGACCATTCTGCCTTATTCATTGTTCTTGTACTTGTTTTATCACCATCCACCTTGAAAATATTTTCTCTCCGAATAACAGCAAGTAGAAATAAACTTACGATTTGGAAAAAGAACTTTAATAACATCTTAAGCTCTTGATCAATGCAGCTTTGTGAAGGGGTGAAGGAAACACAATCTATTTTTGGCCACGAATGACCACAAAGTTGAATAAAAGAGAGTTTCCCTGCACACACTGAAAGCACATCGTCTCTTCAGATGGTGAAATCACAAGAGGATTTTCACTTTTAGCTGTTTTAAGGTTGTGGTCAGCAGCTCGTTCAGTAAATCACCCCACATACGTGTGATAACAGCGTTTCATTGTTTTATGACATTTCCAGTTACTCTGTAAAACAGACACACTTAAACGTGTTACTCATGATCATATGATGTAAAGGCTTTCAATGTAAATGTTTATAATACAAAGCTTGAAATGCATTGTGTAGTAGACAACATAAACTGTGCTGATTAAATACATTACTCACTAATGCTAACCGTTTATTTGTGCACAAACAAGTGTCCAGCATACATCGACAATAAGAAAGTTCAGTTGTGTCTAAACCTTTTTTAACAGTTTAATACGCAAGAAAGATGCGTTTTAGGAAGAAGATAAATCCAGACGATCTCTGTATGAACACTAGATGACAGTGTGCCACAAACTTTCATTTCTGCAGCAGAAAACCTTTTTCATCTTGAGCATTAATGACTCGGCCCAAACTCTGCCCTTTATCCACATTATACAGATCAATACTCAACTTTATTCATGTAGTGATTTTCCGTGAAACATACACACCCACATTAAAATCACGGACACACAACTCCACACGCACAGAACACAAAATACACAGGTACTAACACACACAGACACACACGGTCTTTGAAATATGAGTGTAAGGAGGCAGACTGAGTTAAAAACCAAGACCAAATGATGACTGAATTATTTACAATATTATAGTATCGATTCAAAACGGTAATCACAGTCATTTATAAAGATTGTTAAACATAAACATCACAATATACTTGAATTATTTGCAATAATACCTTAAATGTACTTGTCACATATAAATAATAAGGGAGAAACCCCTTAACTTAATGTCAGCATTCTCTCAGTGTGCAAGACAAAACTGTACAAGTGTTGTTTTTAGGAATATATTATTAATATATTCATATAGAAATAAATTATTCATAGGGAAAAATTGCAAATGAACGCCCTCTTCCCAGGGGTAACACAACATCAGATGGCATTCTTGTGACACCTATGAAACTCAGAATTGCGACAAGGTTACACTGAGGTTTGATGTTCACTTGTAAATAAATAAATAAATGTACCTCCGCCTTAACATGAACAGAAACTAAGACTTTCTAAACTAACAGGACTAGACTAATAAAACATTACATCAACTACAAATAAACTAAACTTACTGACAACAGGAATTCACCCACATGACACAAAAACACAAGCAATGAGTGACAATGAATGAACCAGCACAAGACAAGAGACACGATCAAGAGGGGACATGTGCAGGGGATAAACTAATTCATTAACACTAACTAGGAAACAGAAGGGTAGGAACAATGCATAAGGAAAGCCAAAAGGTTCAAAAATGTCTTTCGCCACATAAAACAAGGGATCCTGTCTGATTTTCCCTCAAGACCAAGAAATAACTGACATGGTGAGCAAAATCATGACAAGGAGATGTCCAATGAACAGTTCAAAAACGTGAATGGAAACAAACATGCATTAAAAGCACTATAAGTCTTATATCCATTTTAGCTGAGAGGTGAAAACCCAATGAGGTCACAGAGGACACAAGATCTTGACCTTTGAACATCTGACATCTGTCTGTAATGGAAACTATATTTATTTAAGCATAAACAAGTCCACACTACAGTGCCAAAGTTCGACATCCTCTCACTACATGTTAATATGTAAAAGTATTAATGCTGTCACTCAAAAAGTAAACTTTTAAAAATTAAACATTGACATCTGTTTCGATTACTTACCATAAACCGCATGATTTAGGCCCAACAAGGATTATTATCACGACGTGGTGGTTTAATATTGATCATTCTGCTTCAAATATCGTCTCAATCTCTGTGTCATGCTCTCGGCAGCCGGTAACGTTTGATCACAACACAAAACACGATGGGTTCGTTGCGCATTTAAAGTCCCCGTGAACCGGAAGTTGCGATCGTTTTTTACTTCGGCATGCTGCTGACACGTTTCCGAGTGAAAAGGAGTTTCAAAGGAGCAAATTAGTGGGCGTGGCTTGAATTTTCCATGCGAATTGATTGGATGTGTAAAAAAAGCTGTTAGATTTTGAAATGAAGCTGGCGGCAGACTGACAGTTAAAATGGGAGGAGTTAACGGATGCTTCGCCCAAGCCGTCTAAATTACGTCATTTCAGATGAATAGTCATTTCAGGGCGGAAGTGCATTTTCAGATTTTAACTGAAGATTATGAGGGTACATTAATTTAATTAAGAAAATGGCCCACAAGGATAAGATATTTACTATAAACGCTAAAAATTTCCTGAAAAAAATAAGAATTGTCATTTTTAATTTCACTGTGACTTTATTGTCATGGTTTTTGAGGATGAGGGAAATCACAAAATCAGATGTTCAAGCAGTGTTAAGAGACTTTACTTTTTCAATGGAAAAGTAATTTAATTACAGTAACTAAATACTTAGTAACTAGGTTAAATCAGGTTATTTTTTGACCTGATTGTACGGCTTCTAGTTCTGTTCTAAAAAGCGACAGAAGAAATATTGCACCAAAATACCACACAGTATCTGATCTTGTGACGAACAAGGCCCGTGTCTGATTGGCTACCTGATCTGGTCCAGGGTTCAAAAGAACGATTTGTGATTCATTCCCGAGCCAGACGACGTCATTGCACGTGGACCTAACACAGTACCCACTCACTCTTACATGTCTAGGAAAGTGAAAAATCTGTATGTTTGAGTGTTGGTCATGAAGTTTGACAAGGTGTTATGATTCTGATCTGTTTCATACACTGCTGATAATAAACGTAGAGATTGGGAGGGTAAATTAGTTCTCACAAACTACACGAATCCTCTCCATATGAGTAAGTTCAGCGGGAAATGTTCGACCTGTTGGACACAAATCATATTTTATATATGACTATAATCTATAACTATTAACTATAGAATCAGCAAGAGTGTGTAAGTCCTCCTGTAGCTCATTGGTAAGAGCATTGCGTTAACAATGCAAGGTTGTGGGTTCGATCCCAGAGGATTGCAAACACCTATGTAAAATGGGTTAGGATAAAGCAATGTAAGTTAAGCGTCTATCAAATGCCAAAATGTAAATATAAATGTAAGTAAGTGAACCCCGGGTCACCGCGGCTGGGCTCCTCTCCCGCAGAAACATCAATGATTCACCGGACGTGCCCTTCCCCCACAGCACGAGAGGTCACGTGACCCTCATAGGAGAGGAGGGGCGCGTTGAACTGAGGTCCTTGTTTCTTCTTCTACCGTAATCCTACGAAATGATGTGCAGAATCCCGTTTGAATCGCAAGAATAGCTCTCCCCCTAGTGAACTAACAGTTTTGCAGGAATCTGAAATATTTTTTCTTGATTTCATTTAATTCGTCTTTAGTATTTTATGCAATTTATTACTGCAATTAAATGCAAAAATCCAGTTTTCATTTAATCCCGCCAGTCTTTCATCACCAATGTCTTCATTTAATTACTTTGGTTTGTATTGAAAAAGTCACCATAAAAATAAGTGTTGTGATTGTTTTTATTTACTTTCGGTACTGTAATTTATATCCGCGTGCTCTGATACATCCGTACTTACGGTTCTCAATGGAATGTGTCACGCAAATATACTACTGTATGACGTCAGCTCGTTATTTACTTTTCAAGTAAAGTGAGTGACTGTGCAGGACGAAAGGAGAATTCATCAGACACTGTGTGACCAGACATGCGCAAAAAACGAGAGTGGGGGAGGGGAGCCGTGTCTGTGGTGACGTTGCGTCAAAAAAACTACAAGCTCGCGAGTTATCCACTGACACGTGCAATGAAAATCATCATGTCGAAATGATTTTTTTATTATTCTGCGACACAACCAAACTTTAATCTATATTTATATTATTGATTGCAGTTCAAAATTTAACAACTAGAAAACAACACCATGTGTCTTAACAGGCAGACAAGAGTCTAAAGTCATTTGATCACAGTCAGCGGGAGTGTTTTTAATCATTCTTTAGGGCAGAATTTTAGAATAATGAAATTTCACTGTAAGCAGGGGCGCCGTATAGGGGGAAAAGTGAGGACAATTCAAAGGGCCCATGACTGACAGGGGGGCCAAAAATATGTAAAAACTAATATAAAATGATCAAACCATCATCATTCATTATATATATTTATATAATTATACAATGAATGATCTCTTTGTATTTGGCAGTAAAAGTAAAAAATCCCGATTGACCAAAAAGTAAACATCCATATTGACCGACCACCCCCCTGTATCTGCTTGAAATGGTTTGGTCCTGTCTTAGCGCTCTCAGTGACGGTGTTTAGTTGCAGTCAGTAGATGCGTCAGAACTACAGTCACCACAATGTTGCCTAGTAACGTTAAATCAAAATCTGGTTTTCCAAAAAGGAAAGAGAGCGATTCTCTTTTGCGGAACTTAATGTCATACGATGATAGATTTGCGCAGCGCCGCATTAAGTTGAACGCATCTATTCTAAAGACGCTGATTAGATTGTTCAGGTGTTTAATATCATAGTTGGGGATAAACTCTGAGTTGAGAACCACTGACCTATAGTCTGTGAGGGGTATTGACCTGTTGTCTTAATGTCTATAGTGAAATAAGCTAGCTAGCAACAGACTAGTGTTAGTCTACATTAAATCACCATTTAATCAGTGCAGGGAACGTTTAGCACTATAATACGCCTGGTGTGGAAATTGCATTTTACATGTCCACTTTATCTTCTTGTTGGCATATATGTGCAGCTAAATTAAAAAAATCTGCCGTTTTCATTGTTTTGAGAGGATGATGTTAATTTTTAAGTTTGTCCTTTTATTCTTTTTATAAATCTTTTTTTAATAATTATAATAATAATTTTGTTAAGAGAATATTCCATTTTGTCAAATTTTACAATAAAAATACATTGAGACTGTAAAAGATAGCCTTTAGCACATTTTTTATGGTTGCTTTTAATCTTGCATCAAATAGTTAACTGCTTGCGTCTAGTATGGATGTACAAATCACATGCAGTAAATATTGTGCTGGTACAAGTATTGAACTACAAGAAGCAAGACAGTTGCAAGTCTTTAATTAGAGTAATGTAAAGCTTTTCATGTGACAGTTAGATCCTAGAGATGTGGTGACAGCAGCTGCGCAGAGGGGGCCCAATTTGATTTTTGTAATGGGGCCCAAAATTCCTGGCGCCGCCCCTGACTGTAAGAGTGAATACATGGTGCAACGTTACATCGAAAGAAAACGAGACACCACAGAAAAGGCCCGTTACACAAAAGAGATCTCTTGAATCACATTTGATCTGCTCACAGTGTGAGACTGTTACACAAACACCTCTTACAACACTAGCAACCGATAGAAAAGTTTCTAGGATGTTATGAATTGGTTTCGGGCCATTAAGTAAGATTCTGTGATTGCCGGAGATATTCTGAATGTGAATGTTCTGTGAGGACGGTTAAGGAGTGGGTGGCGATGAGAACTCGCTGTTATTTCACAGTGGATGTGTTTTGCCTGGAAGGTTTTCTGTTGTTGATGTTGTTTAAGGTCAGCTGCTCATTTTTCCATTGTGGGTCACAAAGTGCAACACCCCCCACACACCCCCCCCCCGTTTTCTCTGGGTGTGTTTCCGAAACTCAGTGTGCTGCCCACATAGACAGCATTTGATCATTTAAAGGCAATGCAATTCATTTACAATCATTTCCCCACAAGATGAACTAGACGAAAGTAAACCTTATTAAATTGGCATTTTCTTTAATTGAATATGAGAACAATTTAATAGGACAGAAATAAAAAACACAAACATACATTCATTACAGTAAAGCATTATTATTCTGATGACTGCAACTATTTAAGATTTCTATTTGTCACATACACAGTTAGATAGAGAATGTACAACCAGCAGTCAAATGTAGGTCAGGTCAGCTCCAAAGACAGTGCAATTATTATAAAAACAAACACAAAAGGAAATCATAAACAAAAAAAGTTAAATGAATATATAGGTTATGATAAACTGTAAATATTTACATGAGCAAACAGATAGAAACTCAAGGTGGCGTCTTAACACCAACAAAAATAAGCAGTCATTGCTGTGTGCAAGTAGCCAAGTCACTATACTGGATGTTGGATGTTCTTAAAGGGACAGTTCACCATAAAATGTAAATTCTGTCATCATTTCCACACCTTCGAGTTGTTCACAATGTGTATAAATGTCTTTGCTCTGATGAACACAGTAAGGATATTTGGAAGAATGCCTTTAACCAGACATATATCAACACCCATTGACTCCCACAGTAGTATAAAATACTTTATAATTTCTCTGCACTTGGCACTCTTGATTACCATTCTTATTTTCCTACTATGAGAGTCAATGGGTGTTGAGATCTGTTTGGTTATAAGCATTCTTCCAAATATCTTTCTCTGTGTTCATCACAACAAATACATTTATGCAAATTTGTAACAACTCGAAGGTGAGTAAATGATGACAGAATTTTCATTTTTGGGTGAACTGTCCCTTTAAGAGTACAGTGAGAGAGGTCAGTGATGTTAAGAGACTGAGTTTAGGAGCCTGATGGCCTGCGGAAAGAAGCTTCTCTCAGACTATTTTGCCTAAGTGTCAAACATAAGTGTGTTGATCAAATAAAACAAACCATTAAACAATTTAACAACCACACAGACTACATTGCCAAGCCGAGAGAACCACAGTAACCTGGAACACAGTGAACCCTATCTAGTAAACTTCATAAATATAAATACATAAACTGTATTTACTTCTTGACAGACAACTCACTACAGTTGAAACACATCCCATCTCTCTCTCTCTCTCTCTCTCTCTCTCGCTCTCTCTCTCTCTCTCTGTGTCTCTCTCTCTCTCTCTCTGTCTCTCTGTGTCTCTCTCTCTCTCTCTCTCTCTCTCTCTCTCTGTGTCTCTCTCTCTCTCTCTCTCTCTCTCTCTCTCTGTGTCTCTCTCTCTCTCTCTCCTCTCTCTCTCTCTCTCTCTCCATCTCTCTTTCTCTCTCTCTCTCTCTCTCTCTCCTCTCTCTCTCTCTCTCTCTCTCTCTCTCTCTCGCTCTCTCTCTCTCTCTCACTCTCTCTCTCTCTCTCTCCTCTCTCTCTCTCTCTCTCTCTCTGTCTCTCTCTTTCTCTGTCTCTCTCTGTAAGTGTGTGTGTGTGTGTGTCCTCCTCTGACGCTGTATTCTGTGAGAATCACACACACACTCACAGGAAACTTGTGTAAAATCAGACATGTTCGACATTTAAACTCGGACACACACGGTGGCGTCGCGTCGCGTGTAATGTCTGTGAAGTCGCAGTTTGATCTCTGAAGTTGAGGATTTATTTCCTGCTGGAAGTGAAAGAGAAGCAGAGACTCACTTGTGAAGGTAAGCTTGTGAAGACCCGTGACGTGTTTCTAATGAAACGAATGTTTTATAATGTTTTATAATGTTTTATAATGTGATATAATGTGATTTAATGTGATATAATGTGATGTGTGCTGCTTGCGGCGGGCACGCGCGTTGAAATGAATGTATGTGGTTTAATGCAACTTTCCCACGCGCCATTAAACGCTATAAAGTCTCCTTTTCGCTGATGAAATGGACACTTTTAAGAGTGATTTCTGTGATTTGACTCTTGATGACGCTGATTTGTGGTGTTTAATATAATAATAATAGATGAAGAGAGATGAAACAGCACATGTTTGAGACGCGTTGGGTGGGGGAGGGGAAGATCACGTTCACTCCTCCATTCTTCACACTTCTATCAGTCTCTCACAGTCTCTCTGTTCATACTGTAATAATAAATCATTCTGACGTGTGCGTGTGTGCGTGTGTGTGCGTGTGTGTGTGTGTGTGTGTGTGTGTGTGTGTGTGTGTTGTGTGTGTGTGTGTGTGCGCGCGCGCGCACGTAGCTTTTAGTATCACGAGGAGTTAAATAGTTGCTTTCAAGTTTAAGAAAGCTTCAAACATTAGTGCTAGTGCACGCGCACACACAGACTTGTTGATGAAATCTCACAAGAACAGGTCCCTAAAATCAAACACCAGTCTAGTTTTTTGTACCATTTTTATTTTATTTTTATTTCTTTTCACAACCTTTTCATGTGATCTTCCTAGTTGACTGATTGTTCTAGATTTGTACGCTGTGGACTGTCATGGAAGATTGAGAAACTCTCCTTTTGTATTTCACAGAATTGGTGACAGATAAAGACTAAGGTGCCGTTTACAAAAGACCGTTTTCGTTGAAAATGCAAAAAAATGTAGGCGTCTTGGCCGTTTGTGTAAATGGAAACGGCGTTTTGGGGGACTGAAAACACAAGCCTAAGGCCACGTTTACACGATCAAAAATTTTCGCGTTTTTGAAAAGTTTCACGTACACATGACAGCGTTATCAAAACTCTCTGCATTCACACAGATTCAGGTTAAAGGATAAAAAGGCTGTAGTACGCACGCCAGGCCATGTTGGATGGCGATGTTGTTGTGTAAAGAAACAGGACGTCCCTTGACACATGCACAGTTATATGGTAAAAGTACTTTTTAAAAACAATGTTCGCCGTGTGCATGTTTAAAGTCTGGCGGATGTAAATAGTGTGTCTCTGCTGGTCTTATTGGTTCAGCAAATCCACATTTTGCTGAGGAACGTTAATACATAGTCCAGCAGCGAGAGCTCACAGTACAGGAAGCCGCCATATTGTTTTGGCTATACTCTCGCGACCGAGCGTGTATAATTGCCTTCAGATTATAAGCGACTTTGTCGCTTCAAGTCACCAGTGTGTGTTCCCACTAGTGGTTTCCTCAGTGACGACATCAACTGATCACTTTAGCTCTACCATCGTCCTATTGGCTGTCGCTTCTGAAAATCGCTGATCATTTGCATGAAGTTGAAGATTTCTTAACTTTGTCGCGTTGCTAGACACGGCCATCCGGTCGCCAACTGTTGCGACTGCTCGTGTCGCCGGAAGTCGCCAGCTCTCCATTGAAATGAATATGGTAGCTTAATACGCATGTGCTTAGCATCATCTGAAAGCTCCGTCTTGCAGGTTACATGGAAACGAAAAAAGTGGCGTTTTCGAAAACTTGCACTTTGAGACCCATCTTCAAAAGTTTGCGTCCAAGACGGGTACATTTTTTTTCCTTCGTTTTCAGTTGAAAATGGTCTCGTGTAAACAGCCCCTAGAATACATTACAAGACTTTTGCTCAGATTTTCAGTCTGGACTTGTTGCAGAAAGTCTGCGCCAGATTTGATCAGTTAGTGTGTTTCTATCTGAAACTTTCATAAAGTATGCAAGTGAATGATGTCCAGTTTAAAAAAATCTGTTCAGAAGATTTTAAGTGTTGTAGTGTGTTCCAGCCATTACATGTGTTTGTGACAGCATGAGGTGAGTACATGTTGACGGACTGAAGTATGTTTGGTTGACATCAGTGATTATAAAACGAAATTCTGATCTCAGATCTGTTTGGACGTGAACATGAAACCTCTGAAGAGCATATTTTGTTAAGTGCTTTTGTCTTTAGAAATCATCTCTTGTGTTGTGTTTCTGTAGGTTATGATTTCATTGTGTTCTCTGTTGATCTAGCTCTCTAAATCTGTCACATTACACAAAAGTAAATCCAGATCCAGTCAGTTTCACACAGCGCTGTGTACACATTTGTCTCCGCTTGTGGTTTGTGGTTTTTACTCCAGCTGTCGTGCTCGAGTCTACACGTTTAAATAATATATTCTGTTAAATAAAGGCCAATACGACCAATATTTACTGCCTTTGATTGTGTGTTTGTGTGAGGAATAGGCTCATGATATGTTTGTAAGAAATGTTTGTGCGACAGGGAGTTATTGTTTTAATGTCAGGTTAAAAGCACATTAAAGCCGTCATGTATTGATGCTGTGATGTCAGTAAAACTCGTCACATTCATCCGTGTTGTCTGAACAGGACTGTGAAATGGTTAAAACCACAGACGTTTGGAGAGAGAATGAGAGCTGTACAAACTCACATCTTGTCACGAAGACGTTATAAATAGATTTACATTTGCAGCGGGTTGTAAATCATTACGAGTCTCTGAGTTAATGGTTAATAGGATTGAAGGAGAGACTTACGTTTGAGGGGTTTTCTGCTGGATTCAAACGAACCTTTCAGCTTTTACTCTTAACCCAAATCCAGCAAGAACACACCTCATCGACACTTCTTTAACATCAATAGTCTGTTTTCTCATGTTCTGTCTGCCGATATGAAATCAGGAAACGTCTAAAATATTTCAATGCTTTTATAACTTTTTTATCTCACAACTCACTCTTTAAAAATATATAGAAGAGTTTGGTTCCGAATTGAGATTAAAATCACGTGCATTTGAATTAATATCAATCAAACTGTAGTGGTTTGTTTTTATTTATCCATAACAACTAAAAAAATACATCTTACTAACACAGTAAGACACAATAAATACATAACATAATACAAAACATGATTTTTATTTCAAACGGAGCTCTCATTTTGGAACCAAACTCTTCAGATGTAGACTTTGTGATTTAGTCTTGTCATAATATTAACAATAGAATGATATAGTGTTAGCGAGATAATTCACGGCTCCTTAAAAAATCCTTTAATGCACAGCTTGCCATGGATTATCCTGCTTATATCATGATTATTTGCCATGTTTAAGCTTTTATTGATGTTACAGCGTCATTTTACATCAAACAGGTAAAATGAGGGTTATTTTGTCAGTTCATTTTAAATATAATCAAACAGAATGGAGCCCCCGTGTGTTAAATCTGATGAAAATATAAGTGACTGAAGTTGGGGTCAGCTGAAAACAAACAGATTTCTTTGAGCAGACTGAAATAAAGAAATAACAATTTTCGGGTTGGACTCTCTGTGTTTTGTGTGTCTCTTTACACACCAGACACACGAGTACACAAGAGCTTGTGTATGTTTATACTGTGATGTGTGCTTTGTCAACACACGCAGGATTGTTGCATCTCCATGGCAACATTGTTTCATACGGGTTTGATTAACATTTGTTATGTCTACAATGATATTGATCACCAGTTTTAGAAGAGTTTTTAAGAACTTCTAACTCTGATTACTGTAGTCAAATCTTTGTCCTCGTGTCTTATGAAGTTTTGGTTCCATTCTGACTGTAAACGCTGAAGTGAAGACGAGAGTCTCCTGCTGGTGATGGGACTGTGACGGTCTGTGATGACGTGTCATGATCTGTGGTGACCGCAGGGCTTTACTGATTCCTCACATGTCAAAGACAGATGTCATGAGAGCGGAGACGCTCAGGAGAAAATGGCTGCTTTAGGTCTTGTTTGCACTGGCGGGTGTGACCAGCCAGGAGAAAATGAGGCTCTCTGTAGACTCTTGTGTGTTTCTCTTCTCTTGGTTTTGTGGAAGCAGGGCTTCAGGATTAACAGATTGGTCCTGGTTAATACAACTTTATCAACAGTGTTTGTCACATGATGTCAGTAAAAACAAACCGAAAAAGAAAGTGAAATGAGTTTAACTTTTACTTTGTACTAATTCCTTTAAAGTCCCAATGAAATTAAAACTGACTTCTCTTATTTTTTCATGATATATTGCAGCGTTTATACTAGTAAATAGCTTATTGAAGTGGGTCATTTTCTTTTTAAATTTCATGTATTAAAATCTGAAAATGCACTTCCCTAAACTAGACGGCTTGGGCGGAGCATCCGTTAACTCCTCCCCTTCAAGTGTCAGTTTGCTGCCAGTGTGAAACAGCTGTTTTTACACATTCAATCAAATCGCAGTGGAAAAACGCAAGCCACAGCCGCAAATTTTTCCCTTCGAAATTAATTTCCCCTCAGAAATGCATCATAATACGGAAGTAAAAACGACTGCAACTTCCGGTTCACGGGGACTTTAAACAGTCATTTTTAAACCACTGACTCTTATAATAAACCTTACATTTCAGGTTGCTGATATATGTTGTTGAGATGCATGTTCTCTAGATTCAGCTTTCAGGATGAGTTTTAAGAAGATGGTTGATGATCCAGAGCTTGAAGACTTAGATTTCATATTATTGTTACATTTCAAAGCAATTTAATCTCACCAGGGGTCTGTTTCAGAGAGGAGGTTTAGTGAAAACTCTTGAGTATATCAACCCTGAAACTTTGGGTTTTCTGTTTCAGAATGTGAGGTATGTCAAACCTGAGAAAGCGGTGTAACTCAAGCCTGTTTCTAAAAGAGAGGTCACTTATACTCAGAGTCAGGCTGTTCATAGACGGGGTGTAAGCGCTTAACTCAAGGCAAGTCTACACAGAGTTGATAGAACTAACTCAAATCAGCTGTTCTTAAACCAAAAACTCTAAGTTTTGCATCTCGGTGTAAATCGACTCAAGAGTTCACATTAACTCAGTGTTTGTTGAACCTTCTTATGGAAACGGCCCCAAAAGCGTTTAAATATTCAGTTTAAGTTGTGTTCTGTGAACAGAAAGTGATTATTTTCTGACAGCACTGTGTGCTTTAAACACACTGCAGTCTATTTCTAGAGACATTATTCACTGAAAGGAGTCAGAATAATAAGTTTGTACAGCTAAACATCACTGGAGTGCTGTTAGATTGTCAGATTGATGGAGGGTGGTTTATTAAGACGGTTGTTTGCTAAGTTCTCTCTGTAGTATGTTAACTGTTTAGTGCACTCTTTACAGCAGAGGGAGTGTTTCACATGGTGGTGTTAATTTGGGGGCTTATGATGACTTTATCACGTCTGTGTTGTTAAGAAACGCGTGACTAAATACATGATTGTTATTGACTCTTGCATTCTCTGTTCAGTTAACTTCAAAAGTGAAATCTCAGTACCTCAGCGCAAAAATTCACAACACTTTCATCACTTAGTTCTGAAGTGAACATGATATTGTTTTGTATGATGATGTGTTCTGGTGATATGCATGGATGCAGGGGTGTGTTCATCATTTTGGGGGCCCTAAACAAATCTAAGACCTGGGGCCCCCCACACGTTGCCTTACATTATTGTTTGACTTTTACAGAATTAAAGAGTCATATACATACAAATATAAACTGGATTTATTTTGCATTGATCCACATAACGGCACAAAATTCTCTACAGTTTGTTATGAGAATAAACCTTCTTTGTTTTGGGATGAAAAGTGTCCTTTGTTTTATTCAGAATAATACAGAACGCTTTTAGCTACAGTATAAGAAAGATACTTATTTTCATAGCAGTGTTTTGCTATATTCGTAAAATTAGTATTAGATTTATTTTCTTTTTCATTTTTTAGCTCGGCTTTGATACGTGCGCTTCATTGTGAATATCTGAGTGTCTAAATCAAGCTTCAAATGATTTTACTGCTTGTAGACATTAAGAGGCCCCCAAGCTTGCGGGGCCCTATGCATTTGCGTGGTTAACAACGCTACTTTATGGATGACATCAGTGTTTGGATGTTCAACATCTAGAGAATTATTAATGGACATGAGCGACGTCTCAAGACATCACAGAATCATGAGTTTGATCAAGTTTGACCGATTTTAAATGTTTCTGACACGAGTAGAAGCTGCTGGAGTATATTATACGCGGCTTGACAACCTGTTTATTTGTTTAGTTGATGTGGTGGATCTGTGTCACGTCTCAGTTTTCTGCTCTTGCTGAATGTTGTGAAATGTGATTCAGGCCTCAGGAAAATCTTGTTGTGTTATAAGTAAAAGGTGAAATGAAAAGTTGATTATTTGATGGAAGTGTGTCTGTTTTCTTCTGTGTCCGGTGTAGATTGCGGCTCATCCGGAGCTGGAGTGTTTCTCATCTTGTGAGGTGAGGTGAGCTAAGATGAGCATTACTAGTGATGAAGTCAACTTTCTGGTCTACAGATATCTGCAGGAGTCAGGTAAATATCTTCAATTATTCAAATCATATCTGTGGCTTCAGTACTCACAGATGAATATATTAACACAACGGTTCTCAACAGGGAGGCCGTGGCCCACAAGGGGGTCCCAGCTGACTTCCAAGGGGGCCTCAGGATGACTAATAATTTAAACTGAGACATAATTTGCATCGAAATACATTTTAAAACGACTAAAAATGTCTTATTATTTGTCTATATTTATATTAAATAAGCACTTTCCAGTTATTATTAAGCTCCTTGGGTAGTAAATGTGAGTTTTTGTGAGCGGGAGGGGGCCTTTGAATGTTGTTGAAAACTACGAGGGGCCCTTGGAGTCTAAAAGATTGAGAATCCTGAACAAACATCTGAAACGCATCTCCTGTGTCACGAGCACACAGATAACTGCGTGTGAAACGACTCATTGGTCTCATCACACATTTTAAAGATATCTTATAAGGGTTCTGTCTGTGTGTTTTGCTCTTATTTTATTATGATCTGCTGTCATAGTTAATAACGGATGTTTATGCGCTTGACATTAGCAAAAAACGTAAGAAAAATTCTCAAGGATTTGAAGTCGAGTCATTGTGAGGTGGTTGCATTGATGTGTGTTGTTTGTGTGTTGTTTGTGTGTGTGTGTGCACTGCAGGTTTCTCTCACTCTGCGTTCACATTTGGCATCGAGAGTCACATCAGTCAATCAAACATCAACGGCTCTCTGGTCCCCCCGGCCGCTCTCATCTCCATACTCCAGAAAGGACTTCAGTATGTGGAGGCAGAGATCAGCATCAATGAGGTGACCAGCAGTGATGTCATTTCCTGTTTCCTTCCAGGATCACAGATATACATTTATTTGCTGATTGATTTAATGAACGTTTGATTCCTGAACGCAGCTGTGAGGAAAACGTTCAAATTAGAACTTTTACAGCACAAATGATGTCACTTCTGTGCTGTTTTTAGTTGTTTGCTCACACAACAGACCTGCAGACTGAAGATGTGATATTTTATGTCACTTGACTGTATCTGATTTGAATGTTGTTGATGGATCTGTTAGGACGGCACCGTGTTTGACGGTCGGCCGATTGAGTCTCTGTCGCTCATTGACGCTGTGATACCAGACGTGGTTCATTCCAGACAACAGGCCGTCAAAAACAGAGTCCCCCGACATCAGCAGACCAACACTATATCTACACAATATCACGCTGCTAAGAACGGTGACGTCTCGCTCAACGGCGAAGAGAACGGCACTCATGCTCTCAGTGAGTCTTTTAAACCACTAGCTGTCTGTCTGTCTAAAAAAACAAGAAGTTGTTCATTCTCTAATTTGCTGACTCCAGCTTTAATCCTCCTTGTATCAACTAGCGGTGCTGTTTAGCGTGTTGACCTTGTTCTTATGCTCTCCTAAATGTAAGTCGCTGTGGGTAATAGCGTCTGCCAAATGAATAAATGAAGTCAGCTGATGTTTCTGAAAATATTCCACTCACAATAACACGCTGGAGGATGAAATGTGTTATTTAAAACTCTTTCTTATTGAATGAAGTGTTGCGTTGCATTGTGGGTAAAGTGCGTGTCTTTGTAATTGTGAGCCGTGTCTCGCCCGTGACAGATAATTATGTGGAAATGATGGAGGTGGAAGATGAGATTCAGATTCCTGCCAGCAGGGCGACGGTGTTGAGAGGTCACGAGTCTGAGGTGTTCATCTGTGCCTGGAACCCTGTGTGTGATCTGCTGGCCTCCGGGTGAGTTTACTGTCTGTGTCTGGAGCCGTATCCGTATCTCTGAACGTGTGTGAGGAGGTCGTGTGATATCAGTGTATGCTGCCCTCTGCAGGTCGAGCCGATGCGTCGCTCTTGTGTTGATCATGTGTGTGTAACTCATTTGTGATGTGTGTGTGTCAGCTCTGGAGATTCCACGGCTCGTATCTGGAGTCTGAACGGAAGCAGCAGCACTCAGCTGGTCCTCCGTCACTGCATCAGAGAGGGAGGACAAGACGTCCCCAGCAATAAAGACGTCACCTCTTTAGACTGGAACGTGAGTGTGTGTTTATATTCATAATCCTCTCTCATCTGCAGTTCTCTTCTCACGTGTTCTTCTGTCTGCAGAGTGACGGGAGTCTTCTTGCCACTGGATCTTATGATGGATACGCAAGAATATGGACTAAAGATGGTGGGGAAAAAATGACTGTTTGCTTTCTGTTTTCCAGTGTTTACCTGATCAGGGTGACTGCTGACATCAGATTTACAATGACTTTATACTTTAAATTAACATTCTGCTTAAATGATTTATTATTACATGTAGGAATTTATCTTTAGATTTGTTTGTTTTTTGTATGTGTTTTTTGTTTGTGTTCCTCTATGTGTGTTAGGTGCGTGCAAATTTATTTTGTGTGTGTGAGGGTATTTTTTAATGTGTTTTTGTGTGTGTGCTGTGTTTTTTATGTGTGTGGGTGGATTTTGTGTGTGTGAGGGTATTTTTTAATGTGTTTTTGTGTGTGTGCTGTGTTTTTTATGTGTGTGGGTGGATTTTGTGTGTGTGCTGGTGTTTTTTTTGTGTGTTTTTGTTCGGATGCGTGTGTTTTTTTGTGTGTGTCTGTGTGCTTTGTGTGCGTGTTTTGTCTGTATGTGTTTGTGTGTGCATGTGTGTGTATGAACCTGCGTGTTAAACTCGATATGTTTCATGTTCAGCTGCTTTGTCTTAATAAAGATATTAAAGCGCTATATTAATAAAGAGTTGTAAAGATCGGATGATTGTCTAACACACACAAAGTCCAGCGGTGTGTGAGAGCTGTGTACACCCCTCATGTGTGTCTGGTGTTTGTTTAGGGACCCTCAGTAGGACACTGGGTCAGCACAAGGGTCCTATATTTGCCCTCAAGTGGAACAAGAAAGGCAACAGCATTCTGAGCGCTGGAGTCGATAAGGTACATCAACAAATTCAGAAGAAAACATGTCACGTGGACAATAAGTGAAGTTTCATTGACATCTGTGTGATTTTGATTTCATCTGACAGACGACAATCATTTGGGACGCACACACGGGTGAAGCCAAACAACAGTTTCCATTTCACTCCGGTGAGTAAACCCACCCTGAACCTTCAGACTTTGAAATCTTGTTAACTTGAGATGGGTTTGGTGATGAGATCTGATTTAGATCTGAAGTGTGAAATGCGAGTGACACAATCCCGTTTTGTGGTCTGCAGCTCCGGCTCTGGATGTGGATTGGCAGAACAACACCACGTTTGCCTCCTGCAGTACAGACATGTGCATCCACGTGTGTCGACTAGGAAGTGAGCGACCGCTCAAGACCTTTCAAGGGCACACGGTGAGCATACACACACACACACACACGTGTCTGTGCGGGATGTTGATCAGCTGACGCTCGTTCTTCTCTTTTAGAATGAAGTCAACGCTATTAAATGGGATCCATCAGGAACTCTACTGGCGTCCTGCTCAGATGACATGACCTTAAAGGTTTGATCTCGTCTACTGCGTCCTTCTCATAACTCACAGAAGTTTTCTAAACAAACCTTTATTCCACTGCAGATATATTTATATAAGTTTTCCGAGTGCAGTGATTTTGTTGAGATGTGCAGTTGGGTTGGTTTCTGTCAATCAGAAAATGCTTTTCACTTCTTGTGAGTGAATTTTCTGATAAGAGTGTAGATGTGAATGCAGTGAGCATGTGTGTATGTGATGATGTTCTTGATTCAGATCTGGAGCATGAAGCAGGATTCATGTCTACACGATCTTCAGGCTCACAGTAAAGAGATTTACACCATCAAATGGAGTCCTGCAGGATCTGTGTGTAATACTCTGCTGGCCAGGTGAAGAATACGCATTTAATTATCATTCAAATCATATCTGAACAGTTTGGTTCCAAACTAAGATAAATCATGTTTTTTTATTGTGCATTCCAATTAATATCCATCAAACTGGAGTTGGTTTGTTTTGTTTTATTGACTCACAAATACAGACTAAGACAATCAAATGCATTAAAAACATAATAAAAAACATGTTTTTGTAAAATGTTAAAAACAGGTTTTTGTCAATTTGGAACCAAACTCTTGATCTGGTGAAGTATGATGTCGTTTGATCAGACCGGACTTGACACATGTGTTTTGTGTCTTTCAGCGCATCTTTTGACTCAACGGTGCGGTTATGGAACGCTGAAAGAGGACTCTGTATTCACACATTGACTAAACATGAGGAGCCGGTGTACAGCGTGGCCTTCAGTCCTGATGGAAAGTTTCTGGCCAGCGGATCTTTTGATAAATGTGTGCACATCTGGGACACTGCGGTCAGTACCACATTAACACACATCACAGCTACAAAACAATGACATTTAGTTTGTTGTTGTGGTTTCATCTTTTAACATGAATTTCTCACAAATGTGAGAGCGCTGCTGTCCTTCTGAAACCTCGTATGTCTATATTTCTAGATTTAGTTTTATTTTTTATAAAACATTAATATTACTCTTACATTTATGCATTTGGCACTGCTGGGCCGGACGATATATATCGCGAGTCACGCTAACTATTATACATGTGTACATTGATTCTGAGACTGCTCGATCTTAAATCACTACGACATTGAGTCGTTTATAACGTGTATTTGAAAAAGCAACACTCGTCTATCATCAATACTATAAATCAACTTTATTATCATGAAAATACCTGAAAAGGTTTGAAGAACAGTGATGGAATATGACCATAGGCATTTCCTGGAACTTATCGTTCTTCTTCTGTTTCCCATATTCTGAATTTCTGCACAAGAGCGCCCTCTGGCTTTCAGATGTGACGGCATTAAATAATCATTCATTGAGAAACTGAGAGCATCAAAGGATATATCACACAGCCCAGTCTGGCAGACGCTTTTATCCAAAGAGACTTACATTGCATTGTACTGTACATTTGTATAATTATTCATACTTTGTTTGTCACTGGGTTTTGGAAAAATCTAACCAATGAAACGTTTCCGAATGTGCTTGACACAGCAGTGTTTAATCATTTAAACCAGGTACAGTGTTTTTTCAATTTCCTGAAAACAGTGAATGTGGATAAACAAGGTTTTAGAAGAAAAGCAACACATTTTTTAGATGCAGTAGAAGGATCTTGTAATTGTATTCAATTAAAATCAATTGAGTAACAATCAGAATATTTGTTTTCTGAAGTAAGTGTCAAACAACATGACGCAGGTTTGTGTTATAATTCCATGAATGATGATGTATTTGTGTTGATGTTCAGAGCGGATCTCTCGTGAACAGCTACAGAGGAACCGGTGGAATATTTGAAGTGTGCTGGAACAGTGTTGGAGATAAAGTTGGAGCGAGCGCGTCTGACGGTTCGGTACGTCTTCTGTTGAAACCACTTTCACTCAAATCTGTTTGTGTGCATTATATACAGACGCTCAGCTTTCTGTTTTTCCAGGTTTGTGTTCTTGATCTACGGAAGTAACACTGGACAGATGTGAGATTTTACAGCGGTGACTTATGATGTTCTGAAACTTCACATATGAATCCCGGAGATAAAAAATCCAAATGTTGAAGAACCAAATGTAGAGGACGAGACGAGAGCGATTGTGCTGTTACAGTGGTGACGTTCAGCTTCTCTCTGTGTTCTGTGACCGGGGGTCAGGTCAGATCATTAACAGACGGCCGGCCGCTGAAGAGCCCAACGATGGGGATCAATATTCAAGAGGATTTTTACTTCTCACAGTCGTGTGGTGTGGATGGGCAGCACTGGTGTCTCTCGGAGGGATTTAGGTTTCTCTCTCTGATTGTGTGAAAGAGATTTGTAACGAATGTCAATCTCAGCGGAGGAGAGAGAGAGATGTGTAAGATTGCTTTTCTTCTGAAATGTCTAAAATCAAAGCGAATGAAAATTCTACTGGCGAGAAATATTTTCTGAATCCAGTTGAAGGTGTATTCTCCTCAGTGGATGTACATTTAATGAATGTAAAGTTGTACATTAGATAACAGCACAGGTTTTATAAACTGTGTAAATATGTTTATAAGTGCGGCACACGCTTTTGAGGCTTGAAACCGTTGTTTGTTTGTTTTTTAATGCCTGCTGGGTTGGCAGCACATGTTATTGGAGGAAAGTGAAGTTATGACACATCGGCTCATAAAGTCTCAGATGGTCTCATGAGAGCGAGAGAAACATTCCAGCCATGTTTTCATCAACATCTTCAGCATGATGTGTAATCTGGGTATTGTCTCAGCGCTGTTTTGTCATTGAGGTTTAAAGGACACCTATCACTGGAGACCGGCCACGTGTGTCTGAATCTTCATACAGACAAGCGTCATGTCAAGATTACAATTTTCCATCTGAGCTCAATCCTGTATACTTGATGTTTATTATACAGTCCTTGTCAGCACGATTGCGGACCAATGGGATTTCACTGTGGGCGGGACAATAAAAACAAAATCAACCTGTCGTTGTGGTTCAAACTCAGATTTAGTAAATGAAGATCCGCTCGGGTGAAGTGACTCACATGGGGAAACTCAAGTTTGTTGTTCGCTCACATTGACAAAAATGTGAGATGTTTCTTAAAGGGACAGTTCACCCAAAAGGAGAATTCTGTCCTCGTTTATTCCTCCTCTTGCGGTTTTAAAAACTGAATGTGTGAGTCTTTCTTAAGTAGAACATAATAGAAGATATTTTGAGATATGTCTCAGTGGTTTTGATTATATAATTGTAGTCGGTGGAGTTCAGTGTTGTTTGATGATCAACATTCTTCAAAATATCTTCTGTTGTGTTCTGAAGATGAAAGAAACTCGCACATGTTTAAGATGACACGAGGATGAATAAATGATGACAGATTCTCATTTAGTTTGGGTGAACGGTCCCTTCAGGATGGGTTTAATGTTGTCTGCTGGAACCTGTAAAGCGTTGTGGCCGTCTGGATCTGATGCGGTCTGATTTATTGATACAGTAACTGATTTAATAATAAACATCAGATGTGATAGTAAATCTTTCAAGGGATAGAGCAGATTAAATTCTGTCCAGTGAACACATCTTTAAACGCCCAAATCTCATTTGCTTTGCCTTCATGTTTTTTCTTCAATGTTTTTTTCTGACGGTGGATTCTTTTTTTAAGTTTTTGGTTGTATTAGAAGTGATCACGTGTTGGCGTAATGTCCAGCAGTGATCGGCTGTTTTCAATCATCACCAGAGACCTTTACTGTCTGTGTCAGACAGAGAAATGTGTTGTGATGTTGTCAGTTGGGTTGTACATGTTTGTCATGAATCTGTTTCATAGACAAACCACACGATGGTTCAAATAAATCACTCTATTTTGATATTACAAACTGGTGTTTTTTTATTCTTTTGTATTGAATGTGTCGTGCCAAACTGTTGATGTCATAATCTCTTAGATTAAATATTGAATGTTATTTATTTCACTGATGCTTCGCACAGATACATCAGCAAACACAACTGCAATACATATTTTAACTATACACGCTTATCTAAGATAGGAGAAAGCGTTTTATTACAAAAAGATTATATTTAATGAAGTATTAAATGAGTGAATATGAGCAACAAACATTTTAACATATGTTGCTGATCAAGGATATTTTAGTTTACTCCAATTAAAACGTTGAAAAAGTTACTGTGCATTAAAATAAAATGAAATGACCTAAAATGATTGGAAAAACGTAACTAAAGGAAAAATTGAAATGTTGTCTCAAAAATAAACTGAAATAAGTTTAAGCACTACAATTATAATTATAAACAAAATCTAAAATAAAAATGTATTAATCTTATATAGCAACATGAAATAATTAAAATAAATTGTAAAATGACATACTAAAATTACTAAAACTTTAAGCAAAATTAACATAACAAAAAATTAAAAATATGTATCAAACTAAAATCAAAACTATAATAACTCTGGTGCTAATGGATAACTAATAGAGATGTAAGAATATTATGGACATCGTGTTATCTCGATAGCAAAATTGTCTCGACGTTATGGTGGTCACATCACTGTGAAACTATAGGTCTTCTGCACCCATCATAGAGAAAGTTAGAAAAATAATAGATATTGTCTTTATTCTATTTTATAAAAGTGATTTTTAGGACATTTGACCCATTTAACTCACACCTCTGATGAGTGGATCAAGAAAAGAGACGCTTACGGCACGTTTCAAAGTCATTTTAAATATTACAATAAATACCCTACCGTGGACTTTACGACAAGTTATTATCTTACAGAGAGATTTTGATGTTGTTACATCTCTAATAACTAATACTGAATAACTTTATAAACATTACAGTCTTTTCATGAAGGAATCAAAACAGTCTTCTGACAGATATGGCCAAATCATTTGACATTTTGATTCATTCATGTTGAACTTTAAAGGTGATGTATACATGCTGGAAATTATGTGAAGTGATTTGTGACGTTGTGTTTCTTTTCATGATGTTTTTTTGTGTTGTACAGGTTAAGAATATAAAAGCGGTGGTCACGTGACCATCAGCCTGTAGAATTGTCCAGTGATGTGACGTCTGCTTTTATGTCCTCAGACTCTCGCTGGTCACTGGATATGTGGATTTCTACTGTACTAGACTCTGAACCTATGACATAAGATACACAAGACTAGTTAATTTGATCACTTTAACAGATCCTTACACTATAATATACTCATTTTAATTGTGTGTTTGCTTACTTCACGATTCTGATAAAAACAGACCTAGATTTAAGTTCTAATTCAACTTTGCTTGAGGACCTTCAGGTGCTATAACCCAGATTGTTCTGAGATGTCTTTTCCATGAAAAGTTATTACCATGAACTGCATAAACCCACCAATATATATATATATTATAGAATTATTAACGTCACACAGACAAAATGTGATTTACACAAACATAAATATTACACAAAAGTCATGATTACTCCGTTACTAAATAACGGTTCAATATTAAAGATTTTGATATAGTGCTTAGTGTTTAGTTTTTTCATTCTTCTTTTTGAGCAGATAAAGTCTGATTATTTTAATATTTCCAAAATTGCTAAGTTGGATTTAATTAGTTGAAATAAGCATTGATCTTTCCCTGCTATCCTCACGACCCCATCAAAACAAACCCAAGATAAGAACCCACAGTACAGATTATAAACACAGAATCAGCGAGTGAATACAAGTTAAATGCACAATTGCAACATTTGAACGTAGTTTTTTATTTCACATTTGACAGGTCAGATCAGATCATTCACAACAGACATGAGATGAATCAGTAGCCATTATAGATCAGAGAGTTTTCGCAGAGTCTTTTACCTTCCGATAAGACACTTATAGCGTCTGAAGGTTGATGATGACCGTTGCTGTTTGGGTTCTTCTGTACGTGGCTTTCATACAGCAGTGTGGAGCCCACCATGGGCTTAACCCACCCGCCCGCAACCGCCACAGACGTGGATGCAGAATCCCAGGGTAGATCCCTGCGTCTCTGTCGACTCAGATCCACATCCAGCCCCGTCCAGCCATGGAAAGCCAGAGTGTTGAGGAAACCCTGCATGGGGTTCAGTATTCCCTTCAGAACAGAGAGAGAGAGTTAGATTTAATATAATATATAGTTCAGAGGGTCTTGTGTGTTAAACTCACCATGATAAACCAGGTGATGAGAGCGGCATTACGGATGTTTTTCAGATCGCTGGCTTTAATGTCCGCTTGCATCTCCAGATAAAACAACAAACCTTCATTGATAATGTTGGGCAGCCAGCTAACACAAGAGACGGAGAGGAATATATCATCAGCACATCGTTTCACATCATCTGTACCGTGTGACACTTTAAGAGTCGGAGGAATCGCTCACCAAATGCAGAACACCAGCATTATCTTAAAGAATCTTGTTTTTATCTCAGAGCCAAGACGTCTTTCATTCTCAGTGTAGATGCCCTGCTGACCTTTGAGTAGAGATGTGACTGCACACACACATACAGACACACACACATACGTACACACAAACATGAACACACACACACACACATGTGCACACACACGAACACACAGACATGGACACAAACACACGCACACACCAAAAAATACACGCATGAAAACGCACGCACGCACATACGCACACACAGACACACACACACTGTTAATCTCAGGCAAATTGTTTAGAGAAAGTTCAGTTTTTATGACTTTAATAAAAATTCTGCTTGAATTTCGATGTATTGTTGTATAGGAGACCCTTAATGTGTTCTTTAAATACTCTAATGTGTGTTTGATTGACATGATGCTTCCTCTGGTTTACTCTTGACTTTAAAGCACCAGACTTTTCCTCAGATTTTCAGTCTGGACGTGTTGCAGCAAGTCTGCGGATGGTTTGCCCTGTTTCTCTCTGCAAACTTAAAAAAGTCTGCAAGTGTGTGATGAAAAAAGTGCTGTAGTGTATTCCAGCTTTGAGTCAATAAATAAAAACAATAATAGAATAAGATGCAGTTTGTAATATGGCCTGGCCTTGTTAGACACCTAAAGCCTCCACAGTCTGAGATGACTTATAACAGTCTCTCTTCATCACGCTGCTGCTCTTTCAGTCTGTTTTTACAGGTGTAACATCACTGTACTTCATTTCCTCAGATGCTACAGGTGATGTGTTTAAAAGCGTCTCATAACAGAAACATGTGGTGAGAGTGGACACTGACCTGCAGACACAGTTCGGGTGAAGAGCACAGGATTCACACACAGCGCCAGCATCATGGGTGCATACGTGGTGATGTAATGAGGGACGGCGTGCTGAAGACCTTTCTCACAACTACAGTGAAAACACTTCAGTGTCACGTGATCACAGCTTGGATGAAAGCACTTTTATATCAAAAGCGTGTGCTGTGCAGAACATTCCATCACAACAACACAATACTTGACCTACATTACTCTTAAAGACACAGTGCGCTCAAAAACAAAGTGTGTGTGTGACTTTACCTCGATATGGAGGGGTAATACAGCATTGCGACGCCCTCCACACACAGCAGCAGAGTCAGACCCCACGTGATCATGTGATACAACACAATAGTGCTAAAGCAACCAAACCACACACACGAGTGAGACAGAAAACATCTCATTCAGGTCACACAGATATATTTGGGATTTCTTTTTGTGACGGACAAACCTGATGCCGGCTGATCTTTTGACCACCAGAAACACATCCACCGCGTAACAGAACGTCCACCAGAACGACGCGCTGAAGAATAACTGGATCCACATCTGCCGAGTGAATATGACACTTTGATATAAACTTAAAGGCAAGAAATGTGTGTTTACTAATGTAACGTATGAAAGCTGTGACTCACTGAACTTCCAACACAGTAGACCTGCGGCCAGACGCCACTGCTGTTCACTGAGATGTTGTTCACCAGGTTTGGTAAACCCAGCCACATGGACGACCTGACAATGATTCCTACAGAACATTCATTTACGTCACAATCTCACCTTCTACCATCACAGACGGGTTATGAGAGGAATTCACTGTTTTTAAATCCCAGTTTACATCCAACAAACCTTCTGCATCAAAAACCCGACATGTGTGAATGTTTCTGCTCTTTTTAAATATTCATGTTTGTCGTTTGTTTGGCTCGACCTGATTTTGTGGTTGATGTCTCCAGGACAACATTCTTATAAATAAAAGCTACACCAGACCATAACTTACCCCTGAAATCAGAGGGAAACGATACGTGAGAAACAATAGTAGAAGCACCAGATCCTGCTCAGAACATTGAATTTGGAATAAACAGTCAATTTATTTCTGAAATCTGATTGGTTGATTTAAATGTTGAACATGATGTTTTCACAGAGGATATCAACCACTTGCTTTCACCTTTCACAAGTCTTTCCTTTACATATTTCATTTGCGCGTCACTGTTTCTCTAGGCTTAAAGAATGACGTCATCAGACTGTAAACATGTTGTGTGTGTGTGTGTTTACCTGCGCATCCTAACACGTCACACAGGATGATGATGAACACGATGCGGGATGATGCTGCTGCTTTGGGATGCGGATGCGCAGACAGACGTCTCGAGCTCCTGCGCTTCGGCAACAGCTGCAGAACAGAGAAGATGAAACCCAAACTGGAGCTGAAGATGCAGATGGAGTTGAAGAATTCAGACTGAAAACTGACGACGAACTCTGTGGCGGGGTCACGGTTCGAACAACAGAAAGTCTCGAGCCGTGGAGATGCCATGATGGAGGAGAGAAGAGAAAGAGAGAGAGAGAGAGAGAGAGAGAGAGAGAGGAGGAGGAGGAGAGCGAGTGAAATCACGAGCTCCATCATCATGTGCTTCAGTTTAATCCAGACTGAAGAATGTGCTGCAGGCGCTTATCTTCTGTACAGACTCTGTGTTTGTTTCCTTATGAACACTTTTATCATCTTTAATCAGACTAACCAGTATTTTCATTTCCTTCACCACCAACAATTTTGCACCAAACATGATCAAATAAGTACTAACATTAGTCCATCACACATTTGAGATTAAGGTGAGAACTGAGACACACACACATAAAACAATAATGTAAATGTCTAAATTTATTAAATTAAATAAAGTGAATTGTGTCATTTACGATGAATGAAATCACAGTATTTAAAAATGATATTCTTGATTCTGCCGCGATGTAAATCACCTGTGACCGAACATGAGTGTGACGGTGATGCTGAAGACCCAGATAACTATTTTTGATTCCCAGAACGTTATTTTCTAAGGTTCATTTTTGGTTCTCCAAGAAAGTTTTCTTTACGTTCATTTCTGGGAACCAAAGCTAACTTTAGGGGAACGTTCTGTGTCTGCTGGGGACTTATGACTTACAAAGGAATCATGTGTTAAGACACTCAACTGTTGGGCGGAATTGCGTTTCCTGATAATGTAAATGTTCATTTTTTCCAGTTTTTTACCTCTCGAGTCTCTCTCACTCTTTCTCTCATTCTGTCTCTGTCTCTCTCTCTTTCACTCTTTCTCTCTCTCTCTTTCACTCTTTCTCTCTCTCTCTTTCACTCTTTCTCTCATTCTGTCTCTGTCTCTCTCTCTTTCACTCTTTCTCTCTCTCTCTTTCACTCTTTCTCTTTCTCTCTCTCTCTTTCACTCTTTCTCTCTCTCTCTTTCACTCTTTCTCTCATTCTGTCTCTGTCTCTCTCTCTTTCACTCTTTCTCTCTCTCTCTTTCACTCTTTCTCTCTCTCTCTTTCACTCTTTCTCTCATTCTGTCTCTGTCTCTCTCTCTTTCACTCTTTCTCTCTCTCTCTTTCACTCTTTCTCTTTCTCTCTCTCTCTTTCACTCTTTCTTTCTCTCTCTCTCTTTCTCTCTCTCTCTCTCTCTTTCACTCTTTCTCTCTCTCTCTTTCACTCTTTCTCTCATTCTGTCTCTGTCTCTCTCTCTTTCACTCTTTCTCTCTCTCTCTTTCACTCTTTCTCTCTCTCTCTTTCACTCTTTCTCTCTCTCTCTCTCTCTTTCACTCTTTCTCTCATTCTGTCTCTGTCTCTCTCTCTTTCACTCTTTCTCTCTCTCTCTTGCTCTCATTCTGTCTCTCTCTCTCTCTCTCTCTCTTGCTCTCATTCTGTCTCTCTCTCTCTCACTCTCTTGCTCTCATTCTCTCTCTCTCTCTCTCTCTCTCTCTCTCTCTCTGTCAAATTCAAAATAGCTTTATTGGAATGACAAAAGTACATTTTTGCATTGCCAAAGCATAAAAATATGAAAAAATGATCAAACAAACAATATACTGTAAAAGAGGAAAAAAGAGAAACACAACTAATACAGATCTATAATCACTTTTACTTTGAACTAAATAATTACAATTCAACAATATGTACATTCATTAAGGAGATCTTGTGTATATTTATTGAATGTGTCCCTCAGGAGAGAGCAAGAGGCAACACATCTGGCAGTTATATTTGCACAATAGGTTCTCTCTCAAGATTCAAGGAAGATATATTGGCATGATTTTTTTTTACATTGCCATAGAACAGAAAAAATAAATATAAATGTACAGAATTCTCTCCATTTCACTCCACACATGTGTTGAGAATCCTCTGCCAGGATCTTTTTCACAGGTAAGCGTTTCATTTCTCAAACTCTCTTGCTTTTTCGTAACAGCTGATCTCGAAATTGAGCACATTTTCTTCAGTAAAGTGTAGATGTCAATACAATAAGCTGTACAATCATAATCACATTGCTATAGCGCTGTGAAGCCACACGAGGGTGCTGTAAAACCAGCACAACAATTTTCTTCAGTAAACTTAAAGGGGCACATTTCTCTATTTGACAGAGAAAGATATTTGGAAGTATGCTTGGAACCAAATGGTTATTGGACACCACTGACTACAATAGTAGTAAAAATGATAATGGTGGTCAAAAGTGCCGCAGAACTGTTTGCTTTCCTACATTCTTCAAAATATCTTCTTTTGTGTTCATCAGAAAGTGACATTTCTAAAGCAATTTTTCCTACTAGTCAATGGTGGTCAAGAAGTGTTTGTTAACAAGCATTCTACAAAGACAACTTGAAGGTAAATAAATGAAGACAGAATGATCATTTTTGGGTGAACTGTTCCTTTAAGTCACAGTTTGGTGGTCACAAGAGGATTAGAAATGACACCAAATGAAACAGCTCAAGTTCATTCGTTCTGTCCCTATCAAATAAAAATGTGAAAATGAATTTTCCAGAATCAGGGTCATGGGATTCAACGGATTCAAACACACTGTGGATCACATGAATGTAAAAACACAGTAAACAGAGTTGTTTACTTTAGTGCCGACACAGGTCACACAACCTTCAGTCAGAATATCAGAATGTAAAGTCACGACATGCTGTTTTCTATCAGAGGTCAGAAAGATGAATGTGACGCCGTCTGCTGTTCTCTTTAACTGGATCTAAACCCGTCACTGGTTTATGATTCAGACTCCAGGAAAACTAATAAATTACTGCTCGCTGGAAAACCATCTGTGACCCGTGTAATAGAGGAGAGAGAGCGTCACGACACACCTGGTCAAGAAATACTTTATGATAACAATCAATCATGATGGTGATGGTCTGAGGAATCTGTGAGAGCATCATTAAGATGAAGATGAATGTCAAGAAAAGGCACATGACAGTGTTGTTTCTTTCTTCATATATTCATGTGTTTATAAAATACTATATAAAAATCAGAGTTAATTACATTTGTATGATCTCCTCACAACATGTTTTATAAATTAAACTTCTCTTGATTTCATCCGCGAGTGATAAAATTATGCGTATAGCCGAGAGTCTGGTGTAGATGTGGACCAGAGCGATGCGGCAACATTCTGTCCATGTGTTCTGGTCCTTTATCACGCTGAACCCAGCAAATGGAGGCTGTGTCTCCACGCTGAGGATCTGGATTCTGATCTTGAGTCCTGCTTCATGACCCCCACGGGATGAAGCTGAGAGCCAATAGGAACGACACCAGAACCACAAGAACCTTCTGCAGCCACAGACACGCGTCCAGCTTCTGCTCCAGACGAGAGGTTGTGGCCATGACACGGAGCAGCTGCGGACACACACATCAACTCGGTCAAAGCTCAAACCATCACCTTTTCCATCTTGTCGAAACATTATTTCATGCAAAGAGACAAATAAATACAATGTGGATTCATTCTTTATCATCAGAACTCGGAGTGTTTTTTAGCTTTGATAAAACAAGCAACAAATGAATGCGCTGTGGTGAGAGATGAGGAAGAATGTTATCGACCCTGTTAGCCACTTTTGTTCAAAACCGTTGCTTCCGTTCAGTGGGAAAATGTATTTCTAAGATGTTGCTCTAAGTTATGTGTTAATGCTTCTAAATCATTAGGAACATTAATGTTACTGGATACTTTTAATGTTAGCTAATCCAGACGTTACTCCCGTGTGGCAAGCCAAATTAGCTTTTAATCATTCACAGGATATGGATTTTTGATATCAACAATTACAATTTTTGATATCAGTAATTACATTTTCACTAGTAAAAATGTGAATTCTTGATATCAACAATGACGTCATCACTTACAGAAATGTGTATTCTTGATATCAAAAAATTAATTTAAACTAATAAAAAACTTAATTCTTGATATCTGTAATTGCATTTTTACTAGTTAAATATCACAATAGGCTGCCATTCAAATTCAATTTCAGATATCAGAAATCTAATTCTTACTAGTAAAAACCAAAATTTTTGATATCACAAATTCATATCCTGAGAATGATAAAAGCTAATACGTCTGTCCATACTTCCGCAATTGTGGTAGGAAATATCCCACTTCAGAGGCGTCTGGAATGCAGTATTAAAACTGGGTGATGACATCACCAATGTTAAAGAGTTACTTCACCCAAAAATGAAAACTGTCATCATTTACTCTCCTTCAAGTTGCTCCAAATATGTATACATTTCTTGGTTCTGATGAACACAAAGAAAGATATTTGGGAGAATGATTATTACCATACAGATTTTGCCCCCCGTTGACTCCTATAGTTGGAAAAATTACTTGATCATTTTCTTTGTTCCGTTAGAAGACATTTTGAAGAATGTAGGACAGCAAACAGTTCATGAGCACATTTGACCACCACTATGGGAGTCAATGGGGTTGTTCATTCTTCCAAATATCTCTCTTTGTGTTCATCAGAACAAAGACATTTATACAGACTTGAACAACTGGAAGGTGAGTAAATGATGACTGAATTTTCATTTTTAGGTGAACTGTCCCTTTAATTATTGCGTGATGTCATCGAACGCCACAGTTTCACACTGATTCAGGTTTAATAATGACTAAGATCAAGTGATGGTTCTGCCAGAATCTCACCGTCGTCTGCAGATCGTGATGCTCATTGGCGGGTGTGACCAACGAGTTCTCAAATGAGTTACCGAGTAAAGACTTTGGAGTCTCTAGGACGTGACAGCGTAACCTGCAGGAGACATGAGAACGTGTTTTAACTGCATGTTTCAGAAGTAATCTCCTCTTGATCGAAGCTCATAGTGAGATCATCACCTGTGCTCCATCACTTTGCTTTTGGGAACTTCTTTCCAGAACTGAGCCAGATCATGAAGAGCAGATCCAGTGTTTGTGTCCATCTCAGCAGCCATGACCAGAAAGCGGTCCTGCGGCGACGCCAGGAACCCTGAGAGACAAACATCCACACAGTCCAGAGTCACGTGGTCAGACATGTTTAAATGTGTCGTGTAATGAAGGAGAGATGAGAACAGGTTGAGATGGACCGAGATGATGTTGTGGTCTTTTTTACCTCCATGAAGTGACACCACAATATCCACACTTGCTCCGGGTTCACAGCTGCTGTTACTGGGTTTGACGCGGTATTTCTCCGGAGCCGTCGTCCGCACCTGCGTACAGGAGATTTACTCAGAGCGGTTCTTATAGCAAACACACTTGAGCTGATTCATGACATGGATTGTTTAGGTCCTCAGATGTGAACAGAGAAGTCTCACCTTGAAGGCCACGTGGTTTTTGGTGATGTTGTTGAGGACGATGGAAGATTTCTTCTCGGTTTGTTTAGCACCAAAGCTGAGCTCTTCTGCTGGACTGAGACACAGAACAGATGGTCACACACATTTATCACAGTCACAACACATTTCATCCGTGCGATAATATTCTACTTAACTTCAAAGCATTTCGGTGGAAGAGAAAGTACAAATGATAGATATTCACGTTCGTGTAACCGTATAAAAATAAACACGATAAATATTGACATATCTTTGCTTAAATAATGCAAATTAGTGAATAAATCATGAATCTGTCTCTTGTCTGCATGAAGAACTTTTTCTTAGCTGTAAAACTAGAAAAATATTCACAAAAAAAATGATTTGTTGAATTTACTCAAAAAATCTGCGTCAAGTGGTTCCACGCAACAATATGATTTAATTTGAACAAATAACACTTTAGTTGTGTGAACAAAATAAATTTAAGTAGTGTTGACAAAACTTTTTTGAGTAAATCCAAAACATTCTGATTGTGCCGTTATTTAAACTCAATCTTTATCCTTCTTAATGTTACTTTTTGATGTCATACATAAATTATAAGTAAGGGATAATCCACCGCTAGCCGTGTAATAAAAGGATTTTAAAGCTTGACTAGAGGTGAAGAACCACCAGACTTTAAGGGGAGTGCATAAACCCTGTAGCTATTATAAAATGCACTGTAACCCACTGCTTCGCCAACTTACTGCATGCAAGTCAAAACACAATGAGCAAATCAGATGAGAGGCATCTCAGTACTGGCATTAGCACAGTTAAAGCTCACTGAATGCTGCAATAGACCTCATGGGCGCGCATGAACCTTTCGCAGCACATGGACCACTCAACCCTAAAACTCACAAATACAACAAACTCTTTTAAACCTCAAAGAAATAACTGCCTAAATGCAGTCTTACGCAAAGCATGCTGGGAACTAAAAATCCAGCTCGTGTTGAATTAACTTGTTTATATGAAGTAAACTCAACCGTAGGTCCAATATTATAGGGTTTTGCGTTTTATACTGAACAATCTTAAATTAAGAAAAGATGACAGAATTTATGTTAATTCAGTTACTCGCATCCTTTATGTACTATGAACAATGATGGGTTAAGTAAAACTAACAACAGTTTATTTTTTTGAGTGTACGTGGCATCAGTCAGCACATTTCATGAATGTTCATGAATCACATGATCTGAATGAAGACGAGAGGCAGAGAGCAAGAGAACTGGTTTAACTGTAATATATCTGCTGTTAATCCACTCCTGATGGGATTAAACACCTCTCCGTCGTTTATATCCCTATCAAGTAGAAAGACTCATGTCATTTCTTCAAACACTCATGGGATTTCATGTAAATGAATCTGTGGTCAAAAGATCTAAACACATGAACACAAATTATTGAACAGAAACTTGTCCATAAGTGAAATGGGTTAACGTTCATATGACAAGAGATTGTGAAATCATTCTTGTTACTATCCACTGAAATGGCGTCAGATCAGTTCAGATAGTAATTGTGCCCTTTAACACACATCATCATATCAAATCTTTCATCACGTCTTGTGTCCTTTAGCTCAGGACAGTGTGAGGACTGATGTTTAAATCACACGTCTGCTTTAAACACGAGGAGCACATCATGTTGGTTTTTCATGTTGGATGCAGTAGATTTACCCGATGTGCAGTAAGGTGCCTTTGAAAGTGGTTGTAGGTTTTCTAACACCTCGGAGTCGACCGGCTCCTTCACTTCTATCAAGATCATCCGACCTCTGACTGTCCTCTTGAAAGTTCACCTGAAAAACATCAAATATAAAACAATTGTTTATCATTTATCAATAAGTTACAGGTCTGTGAGCGTTACGTCACGCTAAACACGTGTGTCACAGATGTGGTGATGTCATAGTTTGAACAGAGCTGCGATATAAAGACAGAACTGAAGGACCCTGTGAAGGTTCAGTGTGATCCCAACACATGCACACACAACACAGACTCCATTCACACCTAAACCAATAGATGTACATTTCACACATCACTCCAACCATTCTAGGAAACACACACGCGTGCACGCACACACACACACACACACACACACACACACACACTCACACCTGAGGTCAGGAGGCTGAAAACAATCACTTCTGTTCCACTGCAGAAGCGAAACTTCAGAGTCGCCGAGACCAAACGGAAATGATGTTAAGAAAGTCAGGAGGAGGCTTGTGTCACAGGTCAAAGGTCATCATGTAAAGCGTGTCGACACTACTGGTAACACGTTAACAGAAGCAGCGTTCATGAGAGAGATACGACAGAATGAAAGACACCATTGAGTTTGTAATGTTGTGGACTTTATTCAGCGTCAGATTAAAGTGAAATGTCAAGATCATAGAACAGAAAAGTGCAGCAAACTTGAAATGAAGATTACAAATCAAACATCAAATTACAAACCACTGAATAAACGGTCAAGTGCTTAAACATACGCGTGCTTTCCACATCAAATGAAATGTTTCAGTTATCACATCGTTAGTGATTAATCAGGAAATTAAGTTTGATTTTCCATTAAATAAGAACAGTTTGAACAAACACAGTGTGAATGATCACAATAAAAATGATTATTAAAATTCTCTAACTATGAGAACTAAGAGTGAGGTTTATAATATTTGCGATGAGATTAATCACAAAGTCAGTGTTATTTTGGAGTGTTAGTGTAAAATATCATGTGATTACTTCAAGAGGAACGACAGACATCAGCGGATATAGTTTCTCGTAAAGCTTCAGAATAATAAGAACAAAGACATCAGTGTAATACCACAAATCCACCGCTAACACAACTTCTTCATTTTGGTTTAGACGGTCGCATTAAATCATCCAGACCACAGATCAGCATGTTTAAAGACAAATCACTATTCAACTTGATATCAAAAGCACTTCATGAAACTAATCATTGGCTTCACATCACACGTCTGAATGAGAACCAGCTCTCAGATCACACTACTACAAATGAAATGCTTGAAATACAATCATCACTAAAAGAAACACATGAACATTTGTCACATGAGACGTCATTAAAAACAGGTAATAAACCCAATAAAACATGACAAAGTTGTTATCTAAGTGATGAAGATCTGATGAAAAGTACTGCTGGTGGAAATGTGCCGGCCGCAGATGAGATGCTGAAGACACTCGAGGGCGCAGAAACATCAAACATTGTGTTACCAGGCCTTGTGTCAAGACAGACAGAGAACGCACATCAGCTTCAAACATTTCACATGATCATCATGATCTAAAGTAAGCTGACTGAAGGTGTCAATCATCTGAACCTGTCAGCAGAGACCGCGTGACGTGTGTGAACGCTGACATTCAGCTTCAGAAAATAAGAAATGAAAACATGCAGTGAAAAAACCTCACGGTGAGCGCGTTTTGCAGATGCTTTCAAGCTACACATTTCATTGGTTTGGTTTCTGTGAGAATCAGACTCCTGACTAACACAACGCTCTACCAACAGATAAGTGTTACAGCTGTTTTCTGGAAACCAAAATATATGAATGAACAAAGTCTAGGGCTGTCAAACAATTCATCGCATCCAGAATAAAAGTATGTGTTTACAATATACATGTCTGTGTACTGTGCATATTCATTTTGTATTTATGAACACATACACATAAATGCATATATTTAATAAAAATATAACAATTAATAAACTTTTATTTTGAATTTTAATTATTGGTAAATATAAATTACTACATTTAAAATGTCCTAAATATATAGACAAGTATGTGTATGTTTTGTCTTTATAAATAAAAATGTATATGCATATATAATGTAAACACAAACCTTTATTCTGGATGTGATTACTCGTTTGACAGCCCTAGAACAAACACTAAGGCCAGCAAAAGTAGAAAAGCAGGAAGTTATGAATGCACAGCGGAACAAACAAAGACTGAGACAAGAGAGAGCGAGTCAAAGAAGAAGTCTAGTAACGAGACTGAAGGGTCAAGTGCATCGCAGCCGTTTAGTTTTGCATGCATGGAGCTTCACATCAGCAGATGAGATCACATGACTCACCTGCGACATCAAAGCACACACCGTGGATTACAGCACAATGACCTTTGACCTTGATGATCGTATCCTGATTTAATCTTCAGCAAGAAGACTGTAACTGTGAACCGACGGCCGATAAACATCACATGCTGTTACCGCGGTAAAATCATCTTGCTGTTAATTTGTGCAGAAGGCTTTGATTATACAGAGAGCAGAAAATCAAGAAGAATATCGATTTAAAAGCTTTTAGAGATGCATTAGTAACATTCAAAAGAACAAGAAATCTAAAATAATGAGCCGGAAATTAAATCTCTCATCTGTACATCAGTAATATTTAATCCACAAACTATTAGGGGTGTAACGGTGCGTGTATTCGTGCTGAACCATCCTCATTCCTATGCCCTACTCCCTTTGAAGGAAAGAGACTTTGGAGTTTTGACTTTGGAGTGAACAGGGCCATTATGTAGACGTTTGGAATGCACTTGGCAAAATACGCTTTATAATATTGTTAATTTGCAAACAGTTAGGTTTTATTCTTAAATTATGCCATTAAAACAGTGACATCTGCTGACGGACACAACGCTTCGTTGTCACAGGAACATGACAGCTTAAGATAATGAGGAAATGACATTGCTTCCTTTGCCAAGTGCATTCCAAACGTCTACATAATGGCCCTGTTCACTCCAAAGTCTAAGCTCCAAGGGCTCTTCAAAGGGAGTAGGGCATAGGAATGATGACTATATTTGGAATGTTGCCCGTGAAGGTATAGTATGAATACACGTATTGTTACACTCCTAATAAATATGAATGTAAAACAAAGGTCATAAAATATGCAGATTCGCTTTAAACGCCCTTCGATCCCGCCTACAGGCCGAGAGCATTTTAAAAGGTTATAAAAACACAAATGAATAACATAAAATAATAATTATATTACTAAAAGTTTGTTTTCTGAATTGATGATGCTACACCAAATAGCCATGTCCTAAAACCTTTCCAAACGCTCTGTCTTTATGCAGATTGTGTCGTGACAAACGGAGGGGTTTGATGTGAATGTGATATACTGCACCTTCTTGGGTTTGATGTTCTGATCAGAACTGAAGCTGGACTCCAGGGTCTCTTTAGACTCAGATTCAATGTCCTTGACGTCACTTTCATCCTCACTGATCACCGGACCGTTCTCACAGATGGGCGACTGGAAATCATCATCAGGCAGAGGAGGATAGCTGTATTTGAACTGGTCCTGTCACGACACATCATGTGAAAACGGTCAATGTGAGTACATATCGTCATCAAAAACTGAGAAATGCTTGATGCCTATTTCTTTCTTCATATTTCTATTACGAGATTGAAGTTTGTGTCGAATGCTGAACGTTTGGTGTCATGAGAAATCTAGTACGTAAACTCTTGCATACCGTCCCGCCCATGTGCGGTAGAAGGTGTTCAGGGTCAATAAACGTCTGGATGTCACCCTTGGAGACAAACCGGAGTTTACCGATGGCTTCAGGACCCAGCCATGTCTTCACGATCTTCCAGGCAGCTGTCGCACAAAACACAAGATTCATTTCAGTATGAGGACACGTGACCACATCAGGTGAACTGAGAATGTGTTTTGGATTTTGGATAAAAAAAATTTAGTTTCATGGAGATTTTGTCTGCTCATGTTTCGCTCTCATCTGCCGTTTGTCGCGTGTTCATTTTGGACTCGTCAGATGAATAAATAACTCACCGTTCATGATCCACGGCATCTCATACATGATCATTTTGGCTGTGATAAAGAAACACATGGGCTGGTTAAACACAGCAGATGAACTGAAGCAGATGATGTCATCTCATATCAACCTCATATACTCACAAAGAAACTTTGGATAGTAGACTTTGAAGCAGCTAATGATGTACTTGACAAAGTCCATGTCCTAGAGAAGAAAACGTGAATGAGAGTCACACACTTCATAAAGACTGAAACACTTCATGATTCACTTGTGTTCACTGAACGCTCCAATGACCTTCAGCTCAGTTTCTGTTTGTGCTTCACATTAAATCCTGAGAGCCACTACTGAGAAATTTCACAACATTGACTTTTCGACCAGAAGACAATAACAGTCCAGATGTCATGGGGTTCTTTCTTTGTATAGAATATTTATTTTAAAACAGTGCCACGTTGTCACTAGAAAGACGTTAAGAGGTGCAAACAGCCAATGAGTCCGAGCCAAATTCACAAAAGTGGACAGATGGTGACCCCACAATGGGTCAGAGGGACGTTCAGATCCTTTGTCAAATTTCACAACTTTCTCCAAATGATTCTTTGAGGTTTACCGGTTCAAGCTTGACCAGATTACCGCTAATCACATGCACACACACGAGATAAATCACGTACAGAAGAACACGGCAGTTGATTTACACAAATCACGTAGTTCACAAAACAGTTCAGTTTAGTAGAACTATAAAAAACAGCCAAAATACCTCAACGATAACACACTCTTAAATTATAAACACACAAGAGCATTTCACTTCTGATCATCTGCAGACAGATGAAACTAAAGAACGCTTTAATCCCTTCACAGAAAACTGGTTTAACATGTCCGCTGCAGAAACACCAGACGGGGAGATAAACGGTTAGATGGGAACATTTCAGGGATTAGTGGAGCGAGTTGGATTGACCTAATCTGTGGAGAAGTGAATGGCGTCTGTCTCACTGGATCTTCAGCGGCTAGAATGACCTTAAAGGCCAAGTTCACTCGAAAATAAACATTCTGTCATCATTTATTCCTAAAATATTGTATTTTATTCTCCTGTTGAACACAAAGTGAGATATTTTGAAGAGTTTAGGAACAGTTCTGGGCCGCCTGTACTACCATGTAATTCTATTATGGTAGTTAATGATGTCACAGAATTGAAAATCACTAGCGTTCTTCCAAATATCTTTCTTTGTGTTTACACTGATTTTTTTCTTATTTGGAAACATTATGGACACAAAACCAAAAGACGAGTTGTTTTATATTTAAAACGCTGTGTTCTGATTGGATGATAGTCACAGAGCTGCGAAAGCACATCGCTAAATACACTAATAATGTCACGTCATGCTGTTGTTTATTAACCTAAACAATTGATAGCAGGACCGGCATTCACAGAAGATTCTGGAGCGTTATACCGGACGCTGTGCCATGAGCATCACTTCACAACTGGTGCATGTTGAGTTTAATGAACATACTTACGATGTTGCTGATGCCAGACTCAGACATGTCAAACACCACAGTCAGTGGCATTCCAGGCTCACGTCTGGCGTAACGCTCCAACCAGAACGCCACATATCTCTTCTTATCCTGTAACGTCTTTGCATCCCTGACATGAAGCTTCACTCTGAACCAGACTAAAGTCAAAACACACACACAATATTCATGAGCTGAAGGAAAATCTGTTGAACTATATCTGATCTCTGATATCTTGCTCATCTGTGACTGATCGTAATGTTTGACTGTCACGTAGTCAACACTACACTGACTGTGTGGATAATGTGAAACTTTTTAAATGACATTTCTACAGATTCCTGCGGGAGCACATTCAGTGTCTATTTATGGTTTAGCACACAAAGGAATGCTTTTTTAACAGCTAGAGTCGTGACATGAAAGAGGAGAATTTTACAGAGTTTGTTTCCTTCTTTGTCGTAGCCGTGCAGGTAGACGGCACCGGTCTCAAACATCCACGGGGGAATACTGTTCTCTGTGAGGTCTGGAGGAAGAAAGAGCAGAAAAATTCCATTCATTTATAATATCTTTCCACATTCTTCACAACCGGTTCCCTCTGTATCTCATGATTTATTTACAAAGCCAAAGTCAACAGAGTTCAGTTTGTGAGAGACATAAAGTTGTTTTGTTGATCTACCGCGGCACAAACAAGCTTGAAATGGTTTGAATTTAAACATTTGAATATTTGGATTACAGACAAGTGAAGTTTTGTCTCTGAAGCCGAGTGAATACATTTCCTTTAACAGCAGAATGAAGCATATAGAATGAAGGCAATACAACACATGATGCACATGAACCCCTGATTGAGGGAAGAAGTGGATAATACTCAAAGAATAAGAGTAAACCAGTATTACAGGATTGACTGACCATGTCTGTGTGCTTCCAAAACTAGTGTGTACTCATAACTAAATATAAAACAATCCCTGTTCATTTTTACAACATTGAAAACTCATTCTTAAAAATTCCCTTATGTTCCTCGGAGTCACATGAGCACATGCTGACAGATCTTTTTCAAGTCAACAATGCAGAAAATAACTGCAAAATGTGCTAAACTGACTCTAAAAAACATCATTGCAATGCAAAAATGGTACTTGTTCTTGAAAATCCCTTTTCTTTAAGCAAAAAATTTTGAGGGGAAATGTGTGCTAGATGTGTTTCTGTCTGTCTGTCTGAGCCAATAACAAGCCAACACGCATGTGAGCAACTTCCTCGTTTACTGTGAAGTCCCACAAGCCTTAAAACATCACACATGCACACACACATTCACATTCACGTATGTCCATGAATGCACACACATATATACACAAAAACATACACATATACACAACATATACACAAACACACCATTGAGGTTGAACTCTTTTCTCCACCGAAAGCTCTCATCAATCATTTTTACGGCATCCTCCACCACAAAGTGTCTCCAGGTGAGGTAGCCCTCCACCAGACT